>JAVTVY010001523.1:0-34418 GCA_036873755.1 Hanleya hanleyi | reverse complement strand
TCTCCATATAAAACTCCAGTACTGAATTTCATGTACAGGAGACAAATTACATCGGGAGAGGTCATAATGTAACCATATTCATTGACACATTATTTCATGTTCACCGACACAAAGATCCATAATCCCATTTATCCCATTGAGCTTATTTTTGGTGATTAACGCTACAAACATTTAATATGTTCATCTCTACTGCGTTTAAAGAGAAGGAAAATTTATTACAATCGACTTCGGGGTTACTGTTTGCAACGCCCTTCGGTTACGTCGTGTACTTTTATAACTTTGTATCCTGCTCCAGTATGACCATGTATATACATTAAGTTGTTGTGAATTAGGAAATCACAACGTTGTTTATCATATACAACGTTTCTCGCATTTTTCACATTACGCTTTCCTATTACACCTTTGACGGCATGTTCATTACGCCGTCATGTGTCTCTCATACACCTGTGCGTCGTTCTATTACATCGGTTAGACGTTTCCGGTACGCCATAACGCCGTTTGTCACGTCATTTCTTCATTTGCGAGATGCATATTTTATATCCATTCATCGGCACCTCCTTTGATTCGTCATCGTCGGTCGTCGGCGGGAGGGGAAGGCCGTTCGTTTGGCGTCATCTTTCCACTTGTATCAATTCTTCTCGGGTTTTTCACATTGTGATTTACTTAGGTTCGTCGTTACTCTACGAAGAGAGTTCTGTCCAGACCTTGTTGTTTCCAGTCTGGAGTTCAGAATATCAAAATTGTATTGGAATCAGCAGTATTTGGTCAAATACTGTTATATGGAATAGGTCTTTGGATTATGGACGTGGATATTCTCTGAGGACGACGGCGGGAATGTGAATGACGGACTAGTCGCCTTTAATTGAATTCAGCACAGTGTTGTTTTAACACAGAACCATGTTGACTTTAACACACAAACATTGTGTTGAGATCCATTTACCTTAGGATTGTGCTTAAACAACACATTGTTTTCGTGGTGTACTTGGACAGTTTTTCCGGCTTTCTCCATCAAGTACTTTATGCCTGTATGGACCGTTACACCAATGGTTAGACTTTGACATTATGGTTCTGTCATCAACCTTAAGGTTGCTTATTATATGTAGGACCTTACTCACTACGTTCCTATATTTGTCCTGGTGCCGAGGACGTGATACCGTTCCCGACTCTATTTCCCTCGTAATTGACTTCCTCCTTCACCTTTACCAGGATAGGGAGTTTCATATTAGCACCATGGAATGCTATCGATCTGCTCTGGTTAGGGTGTTACGTCTTACCTTTGGTACCGACTTTAGCCTTAACGATTATATCTCTGCGCTTATTCGCGCCTTCGCATTACAGTCGCGTTGTACTCGCCAACTGTTACCGAAATAGGATATCGGTGTGGTTCTGTGTGCCCTGATTTACCACCTTGTGAACCCTTAGAGTCCGCGTCTATAAAAGCTGTGTCTTATGAGACGGCCTTTGTGGCGGCGTTTGCTTTGGCGTCCAGAGTGTCTCATCTTTATGCTCTTGAAAGATCTTCTATGACCTGGACAGCGGATTGGTCTTGCATTCTTTTCGGCCCATTCCTGAATTTATTGCCAAAAATGAGTCTGTTCGTTCAGGTCCGTGCACTCAACGTCGTACTCCATTCCTGCGTTGTCAGACTTTGTACATGGCCTCGTGGTCGATCTTCTGCTAGATCCTGTTCGAGCCTTCCGTCACTATCTTACTCGTACCGATTTCGTTCGCGGCTTTCGGCTACGGTTATCATATCCCTTCGCCGGTCAGCAAGGCTTGATATTTAAAAAAGCCGCGTAGTTGAAGAAGACCATAAAATAGTCTTATCAATTGCCAGAAGGTAGATATGCTATTGACGCCCCCACTACTGGCTTCCACTTCTTCTAATGTGTTTCGTACCATCGCTACACATGGCCTTTATGGAAGAACTTGTCCCTTCATGATATTGTCCAGTTCTTGTGTCTGGACTGCAAATTCCACGTTCACAAATTTCTATCTGTGTGATATGTCAGTGCAGTCAGATAGTGTGACCACGCTTGGGCCACTAAGGGCTACCTAGCACGTGGTTAGTTCTTTCAGGAAGAGGGGGGGGGGGCAGAATTTGTCACCATTGCAGCAAGGCAGCCATCTTGCTCTTCATCATGATCGTCTTTGAAGGAAGGAATAAGTCGGATAGACGACCATGGACTCTCTAATCATCAATCTAAGAGGTCTGACACTTTGAGAGTTTAATCTTTACCTTAACTACGGTTTTGCTTGTGTCTTTCAGCTTGAAACTGACTTTCCTCTGGATGATCTCAGCTGTGTCTCCTACGCTCCACTCACAAGACAAGTTGGACGTAAGTCGTTGGTGGATTGAGAATGGCGTGGCTTGGCGCCCTCTAAGACCAAGAAGACCTAACAACCCGAGTGGTAGAGGATCCTGACATCTTGGTAGAGTTTGCATATCACACCACGACCACAGCTACATGGATGGAGGCACTCAAGAATAAGTATATCTGTATCATATCTATGATTTACCCTTTTCGTCTCTGACCAGGGTTTTTCTTGTTGCTTATTGTTTGTCTCATGTTTATTCCCTTATCTGTGTCATCCCAACTACATGGAGGAAGACACTCAAAAGATAGGTTAGATTAGTATCTTCTATTACTACTCCATAATTACCCTCGGCTTTACCGGCCAGGTTTCTTTTGTTGAGATTTATGGAAGAACCTGCTCCTCCTTGACATTGTCCAGTCTTGTCTGGACGGCGAACTCCACGTTCACCAATTTCTATCTAAGAGATATGTCAGTCCAGTCAGATAGGATGACCACGCTTGGGCCGCGTATAGATGCCCAGCACGTGGTCAACTAAATTTTTAAAAAAAGGGGGGGGGGGGCGGCATTTTGTATCATCGCAGCAAATCTGCAAATTGCTGTATCATCTCATCTCATTCATACTATTGGTCCACATTTGATTGATCACATATTGAAGGAAGAAATAAGTCAGATGGACGACCTTGGATCCTCTAAGAGATGTCGGACACTAATCATTACTCTAAGATGCCTGACTCCATGGTGAGTGTGATCTTTACCTTAATTGCGGTTTTGATTGTGTCTTACAGGTTGAATCTGACTTCCTTCTCATGATCTCAGCTGCGTCATCTACGCTCAACTCCCAAGAAGCAAGTTGGACGTGAGACGATTGTGGACTGAGAATGGTGTGGCTTGGCGACCTCTAGGCACGGACCAGTTCTGCTTCACCCGGACTTAGGAACAGCCAAGAATCTGCATGCAGATAAGCCTTACCAAGTAGACCTATCAACCCTAGTGGTAGGGGTCCTTTCTTGGTATAGATGGCTTCCCGAGTAGACCTATCAACTCTATGGGTAGGGGTCCTTTCTCGGTAGAAAATACTTCCACAGTAGACCTATCAACCTGCGGGTAGGGGTCCTTTCTCGGATGAAATTACTTCCACACCACGAGCACAGCTACATGGATGTAGACAATCAAGATAAGTACAACTGTATCTTATCCACATTTTAACCTTTTTCGTCCTTGACCAGGGTTTCAATTGTTTGATTATTGATGTCTCATGCTCATACCCATGTCTGTGTCTTCCCAGCGGTTACTTAGCTCGCCTTTGAATCTGCTACTTGGCCGAAGTTTCCCTCCTTCCACCTGTTGGTACTGAGGCAATAATTGAAGCAGGTTTACGATTTAGGCAACGAATATTAAACATTTATAAACAATGTTTCTATTCGTAACTAAATCAAACCTGCTTCAATTTAATGCGCCCTCCCGTCCTTCCCCTCAGACCGCGGCCTAGTTCACTACTGGTCTCGGTTATTACAATGAGAAAGAGGGAGAGAATGGGCTGTGCATTGTCTTATATAGTAACCACGTTGGGAAGAGTGAGAGCTCTCCTAGGGGCGGATAACTCTATCTCCTAGGGGAGATAATTTTTAGTTTTAACTTCCGTTTTCTACGTTTGATTGTGCATTTAAATGGAGTTTAAAGGCAATAATTGAAGCAGGTTTGATTTAGTTACGAATAGAAACATTGTTTATAAATGTTTAATATTCGTTGCCTAAATCGTAAACCTGCTTCAATTATTGCCTTTAAACTCCATTTAAATGCACAATCAAACGTAGAAAACGGAAGTTAAAACTTTAAATTATCTCCCCTAGGAGATAGAGTTATCCGCCCCTAGGAGAGCTCTCACTCTTCCCAACGTGGTTACTATATAAAACAATGCACAGCCCATTCTCTTCCTCTTTCTCCTGTTTGCTCGAGCAGTGCACATCTAGGGAAGTGTTCAGAGTCAATTTTACAACATTAGTTGTTGTTGTCTCGCAGGTATATCCTTTATCAAGTGTTGAGTTTGTTATTTATTCGGAACTTACTTATTGTATTATTATGTCTGAAGTTCCGTCTTGTATTCCGTGTCGTACGTGCGGGAAAAATTTGTTCCCTTTTGGACGCTCACACGGCTTGCTTTTCATGTAAAGATTTGTGTTATTGTGCGTCCACGTGCGCGGAATGTGTATTATGGGTTCCGACGGCTTGGAAGAATTATGCTCAGGGCCGTCGTGTTTTTCTTCTATTATGCTTGTGAGGACCCGCCTATTTCGGAGATCGACAGACGGGTCTTAGAAATTTCTTTGGTCAATGTATGAAGTGTTGTTAGGATCTTGACCGAGCTGGTCAAGACCCACTTTCCCCCACGTCGGTATGTATTCCATACTATCATACACGAAGATAATTCTAGGTTGCTAGACAGTTTGACCCGGTGCGGAGATTCATTGTCTAGGGTCGATCCAAAACCCGTTCCTTTGTTACGCTCAACAAAGACCAGGTCGGTCTTGCCTGGCCATTCCATTGTCTCCTTCAGACAAAAGAATTCTTTGCCACAGGTTATTTCGCCTCTGTCTATCGGTACCACATGTCTCTTCCAAAAAGAAGAAAGCTATTAAACAACGTCGTGTCTATTTCTCCGTTGTCGGTTATATCTGGACATAGTTTATTTAATTCCGTGCCCGATCTATTTGTTGGGGCGAATGTTGGATTCGTTTGAGTCGGCCACGTGTTTAGTGTCTTTGGGCGTACGTCGCTAAATATTTGGGGCGGAGATTTTAAATTCTCTTGAAATGATCGTCTGACGATGTTCTTCTAAAAGTCTTTATGAAATCTCATGTTTAACAAATAACACAGTCCTGCATTAGGCCAGTGTGTATTCAATATTACGTCTTCACACAAACTTTGAGTTGCGACCCGGTGTGTTTGAGGTGGGCTTTTATTAGCCTCCAATATTCCGTTTTTGTTCGGTCAGTATGGAGCCTATTGTGATCTACTATTAAACGAACAGGTATTTGTTTCGTGGTTTCATGATTTTATCCATTGAATTGTTGTATAAATTACCAGGATTGTGAGAACTACCCTCGTTTGACGCGGGAGGTTCGTTTTTCCCCGCCGGGGAAATCCGAGTCTTTATAAGCAGTCCGTCAATGTTCCATGTGATGACTCGTCTATGTCGGAGATCGACAGACGGGTCTTACAATTTTCTTTGTTCTCACCTTCATCCATTCAATTCTTTGCTCCTACCAAGAAGGTAATCTCTTGTTATATCAAGTATTATTATGTGATTTTGATATCCTGTACGGAGGTTTTATTTCTGCCTCTCATGTTTACGTTGTGTACGTAACCACAACTCCACTCTATTTAAACGATGCTATAATAATAGCCTAAATGGATGTTACGGGGCTTCAATGCTACGACTGTTTGTTGCATTTTAATGAGCGTCTTTGCTGATCTCTTTATGTGATTAAGGGTGTGTCGATCAACAAAGGGATCACGTGTTGGTTATCGTGAGTATATAATCCTATGTATAAAATCAATAAACAAGGGGAAGTTGTCGATTGAATGATAGCTCTTGAATATATGAACAACCAACGACAGAATTTGTGTAATTTGCATCATGATTTTTATGAGTTGGAGATTGAGTTGAGGTCCGTGAAGATGAAGCAAAAAATGGGAGATAAATCTTGGTAAGGGAGAGCGCATTATTTCCGTTTTGGTGTAAGCGTCCTCTATTTTTGATATCAAAAATAAACGGTTTATTTTTGATATCAAAAATACTATTTTGGATATCAAAAAAAGAATTTTTGATATCAAAAATAAACCGTTTATTTTTGATATCAAAAATAGTATTTTTGATATCAAAAATAGAATTTTTGGTATCAAAAAAAGAATTTTTGATATCAAAAATACTATTTTGGATATCAAAAATAAACTTTTATTTTTGATATCAAAAAAAGAATTTTTGATATCAAAAAAAGAATTTTGGATATCGAAAATAGTATTTTTGATATGAAAAATACTATTTTGGATATCAAAAATTCTATTTTGGATATCAAAAATAAATGAATAAATACCAAAACGGCTTGCCATAAAGAAGGAAGATATCCCTGTTTGGAGGTTGACACTTGCGTATCTGGAATGAAGAGCTGTTTGCATGTATTTTTACTAGTTACACAGTGTTTCATCTAGTGGCGATTTCGGTCCCTCATCAGAAATCAAAGCACAACTATTTCACAAAAGAAGAAGATGAATCTCAACCTTGAGCTTGGGGCTCAGGTTCTGGGAAACAGGTCTGATAGCCTTTCTGAGCATCTAAACTTCATTGACGCCTAGTAGTGCACTACGCTCTCTTCATTGTACTTTTTTGGCATATTTTAATTCATTTACCTCTATATGCTTCAGCCTGGAAACCTGAGGATCGGAACGACCAACGACTAGTTATGCCTGAAACTTTAAACGTAAAATATTGTTGATTTCAACCCTTATAACTTGCCGAATCAATTTGTGTGTTAGAATTGCCTCTCGTGACTAAAATATGCATTTCCATAACGCGAGTTTATTTCTGATGTTGTATGAAAAAGGTTTGGTGGTGTAGGATGCCACTGAAGTCATGGATGATTACCGCGATATATGTGTTGGAGAATTGGGGACATTGCACTCTCAAAAGAAGCAGTCCGTATTCCAGGCCAAGTCCTACTTTTCATCTACTTTACACTGTTTACCGCGCGAGGTCTCCGAAGTTGCGGCGATATGTTTCTGCTGACTCATTTTTTATCTTGTCCAAGGTGACGCGTTGACGTCGCAGTGATCAAAGTCTGCGAGAGGTAAACTGTCTGCCTTATATTTAAGTACCCGCTATTCAAATGATTACCCTAAATTGGCACAGCTGTAAATCACAGACACCAAGTGTTTTCCTCAAGGAAAGGTCCAGTTCTCAACACCAGGTGAAACATCTCATATCCAGGTCAATAAGAATAATGCAGTTATTATTTTCACCACCATCTTCCTTGGGATGTAAAACACAAAAATGCCAAAGGTGGCGCAATGCAAAATGTACAGTTCAAAGCATGGAAAAATTCACCATCATTGTCAAATCTACGAAGCATATTTTTGTGGAAATATTCCGCAAAATGCAATATAGAAAGATGCCTGAACACTTCAATGAGATCTGACAAAAATTTAAAGGTGTAATGCAAAGGTTGCACTTTTTCAATTTTTGACTGGGTTTTGATTGAATGTGTTTTGGGGGTGTGTGGGGGGGGGGGGGAATTGGTTTATGTCACACCCAAGGTTATTTTACTCATATGGTGACAGCCAGTTTGGCTGATGGAGTACCGTACCCAGGGAGAACCACTGCTGTCATTTGTAGTAGCGTTGTGTGCCTAGGCTAGCAACACCTACTGCGATATAGGCCTAAAATATCCCCCATTAAAATCTTTCCTCCATTCCAACCCGAATTCTATACAAGCGTCTTGTTCGCTCTAAATCTCAACCCAGTCTCACGATATCAGAGCGTGCACACAGATTGCGGAAGTTCTAGGTTCTGGCCCAAACCGGTTTGGATCAATCTCCTGGCATGTACGATTTATTTCGAGGTAACAGGGCTAGCAGTTTGGATCGTAAAGCTATCCCTGCAACACCCCTCCCCGTTTTCTTTTTGGCGAGCGGCTTACTTCGCCTGGCTAGAACCCTTCCTGTCGCAAGCAACCGCTGTTCTAGCGCTGACAATGATTACTAAAACGCGAGACAAAGACGTGAATTCTCCATGTTATATCACATGTGTCAAAATCCGTAACATGCAGTGTACAAAAGTACACTGCTCTCTAAAAATACCCAACTTCAATAAAATGGTAACCATCCCACTAGTCCAGTCTTATTACCAGACTGTCTATAATTACACCCAAACCCACTAAAAATCTCGCTCAAATGGTCAGTCTCATGGGACCGATCATTTTATTTCTCAAAAATATAATCGGCGGGCCAGCCTACCAGCTTTACGGCCCAAATAAATACAATCGGCCGCATGGGTCTGCTCACTTTAATTCTTGAAAATATACTCTGCAGGCCAGCCTACCAGCTACATGGCCGCAATAAATACGAGAACATTATTCAAAGCAGGACTAGTATCTAGACTATAAATTGGCAGGCCAGCCTACCAGCTACATGGCCGCAATAAGCACCAGTCCGTCATAAAATCCACCACTGGAACAAGCCTATAAACTACTGGCTATATATTGAGTTCCCCATTCTCCCTACCCTAATAATTTCAAGGCTCGCATTCGTCAGCAGCCAACAATTTCGAGTGGAAGAGCCCTTCCAGGGCGTACGCACGAAGAGTCAGAAACGTGTGCGCGCACTACACGCCACTGATCCCAATGTACATACGCTCCCGCAAACGGCTACCCACCAGAGAGAATGTTTGCAGAGGAAACAACCATAATTGCTACACCTCCACAGATATCAAGCTCACACTCACAAAATCGTTGAGCTCAGAACTGGAACAGGGTTGAGACTATAATCGAATAATGACGCATGTATTCACTCCCGAGTGGTGGCTATCCTGCCCCAACGGATTCACAATAAATCATAACTCTTTCTACAAGATATCGGATAGACAACTCTCCTCCGGGCTTCATGGCGAAGGCATGGGATGAAGAGGGACGTCTTCCTCAACCCCAGGTCTCCGACATCGCTAACCGCACTATACATATTCTCATACTATATCTTCTCCAAGTCACTCCATATATTAACTTCACCACATAAACTTCCATGAACGTGCCACATAGCTTAACACACACAGAAAAACCCACAAAGAACACAGTTATACAATCTCAAACAGAAGTCACATAAAAACGCGAGTGACGCGTATATCTACCACACAGAATCTTCACACACAGAAATTCTCGAATCACACAGCAATCATCGAACCCAGGCGTCCAGCACCCGGTTCCCTCACAAAGATTACTTAAACACACTTAGTTCATCACAACGCATCATCATATTCTCCCATAACACACTACACGTATAACGCCGTAGCAAACATCACAATTTCCGAACATCCAACTTTCGAATACACACGAGGGTTCTCCAACACACACCATAATTCAAGAACAATAGTTCCAAAAATACAAATTACATTGCACAACACATTAACAACGGTTTGGGTCTAGAATTTTATATATTTTTTTTGTTGAATTCCACAATGCCTCAAACAAACATCCTGTACATCAAAATCAAATCAACCCCCAAATAGGATAATTTCACATAGAAAATCAAAACCAAATACAATATATCCATCACTGCATACACATGATGGTACACAACCATATATCTCCACCAAGCTGACACTATACTACATCGCTTCAGACGCATACACAAAATGCGTCACCAATGGCCCATCAACTAACTTCACCATTTATCAGTTACTGGCAGAGCGAAATGGAGCCCACATTGGACAAGTCACCATTCCATAAAAATTCAAACTGCAAAAACCCTGGTGTCTCCAATAACCAAGGTTTTATCCCTAAAATCTACAACACATCCATAGGCTGATAGGAAATCGAAGCCTAGCAACAGGTCGTCAACCAAGGGTGCCACCACTATATTTCCAGTACAGTGAAAATCGGAGATGGATAATGGGACTTGCCGAACTAGCATTCCCATACTGGTCATTCCTCGAAATGCACCAGTCAACCGAATAGGCGAAGACGACAACCCCTGAAGACCCAACCTAGCAAATAGATGTTCACTCATGACGGTGACTTGGGCGGCCGTGTCTACCACAGCAGTCACCGGCACAGACCCAACCTTAACTGGAATGGACATCGCCCACCCCTGGGAACGAGACAGAGTAACATCTCTGACTGCTGCAGTAAGTTCAGTAACACCTGCCTCGTCTCCCGTGGACGACCCCACCCCGTCATTTGCAGTTGCTAATTCAGCCCACCCATCTAAACCACGTCTAACAGGGCAAAAACGGCTTATGTGACCGGGTTTACGGCACGAGTAACAGAGTCGTGGTGGACGGAAGGGTCGCGATGACCGACGGCGAGGGGACCTCTTATTTATCCCTTCCCCTTCTGCCTTACAAGCATCAGGAAAAGCCTCCCCCACTGAATCAACATTAACAGTTCTACATGTAACCGTCTGAAAATCCAACTCCCTCAGATTATATCGTGAGGAGTTCACATAACGCAAGGCTTCCGAGATTGTTGTGGGGCTCTTTTCCATAGCAAATCTCACAGCCAGTATTTCCCTGCATCCCCTGAGAAAATGTTCCACCGCTACCGACTCAATAATCTTTTCCGGTGCATTCGGATACCCGTCCCTTGCCAACCTAGCACATCTGAAAGCAAACTCCTCTAAAGTATCCTCGGAACCCTGCACTTCCGCCTGCAACCGCTGCCTAACTACACGCGGAGGTTCCCTACTATCATAATGGCATTCCATTGCTTTGAGGAGCATATCAAACGAGGTTTTGACTGCCTCTGATTGATAGCTGTAAAACACCATGGCATCGCCATGAATACAGTCCGTCAATTTCTTAAGACACTGGTCTTTGTCCCACTTTCTACTTTCAGCTTCCAACTTAAATTTAACCCTAAATGGAACCCAGTCCCCTCTGGTCCCTGAAAACACTAAAGTCTTGGGAAGCCGGGGACTTTGGCTACGGTAGCGTTCTCGGGATACATGTCGTTCGGTTGATCTCGATCTGGACGAGCATTCGCTACATTTACTAGGAGAGGCCTCAACCTCCCCCTCGGTATCAGTAGCGGACACATCGGCCAGATTCCCATTATCTATATCCCCTTGAAGATATTGTCCCCCTACCATAGCATTGTCTAAAAACAATTCATTCCTATTTACTGGGCATTGGAAGTTCGGAGCTGAAGTGTGGCCACTGGGCGGCAACTGATGAAATACATTATTTACATCCCTAGCCAGACCAGCGTCCAGTCCTGCTGTTCCATTTAGATCTAGTGGACATGGGGGGTCGGGAAGGGCAGCTGGTGCATTTACTTGAACATGTGGTTCATTTTGATGAACCGGGGCTGCATTCAGTTGATTTGCAGTCTCTCCCTCACCCTCAATCAATTGTTCAGGTCTATTATTTACAACAACAGGAGTTGGGTCCGCCTGACCAGCGTCCCCCGTTGTCTGTTCAGACGTCGCATGTGATGAAATCTCTGACCCTTCCCTGCTTGGAGCGCTAAGCAATGTAACAACAGTCCTCATATCTAAACCTACTTGTTCCATCTTATCATCAACTTGCTTCAACTTACCACCAACTTGACCTATTTGAGTGTTTACTTGTTGACCTAGTTGGTCAACTTTAACATCCACTTGTCCTACTTTAGTTTCCACTTGTCCTACTTTAGTATCCACTTGGGTCAATTGGCGTCCACAATTATCTATCTTTTCATCCAATTGTCACAAATGAAGCTCATATTCCTTGATATTATCATGCAACTGGTCCATTTCTACATCCAATGCATCTACATGGCCCGTTATTCCAACTTTCCATAATCCAATGATTTCTTCAAAACGACGGTCAACCAAAGCATTAATGTATTCCGGACTTCCCGAAAAATCTAAACCTATAATCTGCCCCTCTAGCACTAGATCGGCTATATGCCCGGCACTAAACTGAGTCGCCTGCATAAAATGCTTAAAACTAAGCAACCTGCCCTCTTCCTGCAAGGCTACCACACGTGCACTTCGACTACTCCCCACCCCTTTCAATTTTTGCAGGGCTTCCTCTGTAGCCACTGACACATCAATGGGCCCTAAATATTAAACATTTAAGAACAATGTTTCTATTCGTAACTAAATCAAACCTGCTTCAATTATTGCTTAAATCTCCATTTAATTGCACAATCAAACGTAGAAAACGGAAGTTAAAAATTGAAAATTATCTCCCCTAGGAGAATAGAGTTATCCGCCCCTAGGAGAGCTCTCACTCTTCCCAACGTGGTTACCATAAAAGCCAATGCACATCCCATTCTCTCCCTCTTTCTCATTATAACGGAGACCAGTAGTGAACTAGGCCGTGGTCTGAGGGGAAGGACGGGAGGGCGCATTCAATTGAAGCAGGTTTGATTTAGTTACGAATAGAAACATTGTTCTTAAATGTTTAATATTCGTTGCCTAAATCGTAAACCTGCTTCAATTATTGCTTCAGTACCAACAGGTGGAAGGAGGGAAACCTCGGCCAAGTAGCAGATTCAATGTTAGGCTAAGTAACCGCTGGGAAGACACAGACATGGATATAAGACAACAATAATCAAACAATTGAAACCCTGGTCAAAGACCGTTAAAAAAGGTTAAAATGTGGATAAGATACAGTTGTACTTATCTTGATTGTCTACCATGTAGCTGTGCTCATGGTGTGGAAGTTTTACTCCCGAGAAAATACCCCTACCCTTAGAGTTGGTGGGTCTACTCGGGTAGCCATTTATACCAAGAAGAGGGACCGGTACCACTAGGGATATTGGGTCTACTTGGTAAGACTAATCTGTATTTAGATTTCTTGGCTGTTCCTAAAATCGGGTGGAGCATAACTGGTCCGAGCCTAGAGGTCGCCAAGCCACACCACTCTCAGTCCACAAACATCTACGTCCAACTTGTTTCTTGGGAGTTAATCGTAGATGACGCAGCTGAGATCATGAGAAGGAAGTCAGATTCAACCTGTAAGACACAATCAAAACCGCAATTAAGGTAAAGATCACACTCACCATGGAGTCAGGCATTTTAGAGTGATGATTTAGTGTCCGACATCTCTTAGAAGATCCAAGGTTGTCCATCTGAACTTATTTCTTCCTTCAATATGTGATCAATCAAATTTGGACTATATAGTATGAACGAGATGAGATGATACAGCAATTTGCAGATTTGCTGCGATGATACAAAATGCCGCCCCCTCCTTTTTTTTTTAAAAATTTAGTTGACCACGTGCTGGGCATCTATATGCGGCCCAAGCGTGGTCATCCTATCTGACTGGACCGACATATCTCTTAGATAGAAATTGGAGAACGTGGAGTTCGCTGTCCAGACATGACTGGACAATGTCAAGGAGGGGCAGGTTCTTCCATAAATCTCAACAAAAGAAACCTGGCCGGTAAAGCCGAGGGTAATATGGAGTAGTAATAGAAGATACTAATCTAACTTATCTTTTGAGTCTCTTCCCTTAAAAGGGTAAATCATGGATATGATACAGAATATACTTATTCTTGAGTGCCTTCATCCATGTAGCTGTGCTCGTGGTGTGATATGCAAACTCTACCAAGATGTCCGGATCCTCTACCACTCGGGTTATTAGGTCTTCTTGGTCTCAGAGGGCGCCAAGCCACGCCATTCTCAATCCACCAACGACTTACGTCCAACTTGTCCTGTGAGATGAGCGTAGGACACACAGCTGAGATCATCCAGAAGAAAGTCAGATTCAAGCTGAAAGACACAAGCAAAACCGTAGTTAAGGCAAAGATTAAAACTCTCAAAGTGTCAGACCACTTAGATTGATGATTAGAGAGTCCATGGTCGTCTATCCGACTTATTCCTTCCTTCAAAGACGATCATGATGAAGTTTTAAAATTGAAACATACTTGAAACAATTGTTGGCTTGGAGAACCCGGGAATCGATTCCGGAACCTCTCGACTGCAAAGCGAGCGCTCTACCATTTGAGCTAGCTTCCCTGGAGCAAGATGGCTGCCTTGCTGCAATGGAGACAAATTCTGCCCCCCGTCTCTTCTTGAAAGAACTAACCACGTGCTAGGTAGCCCTTAGTGGCCTAAGCGTGGTCACACTATCTGACTGCACTGACATATCACACAGATAGAAATTTGTGAACGTGGAATTTGCAGTCCAGACACAAGAACTGGACAATATCATGAATGGACAAGTTCTTCCATAAAGGCCATGAGTAGCGATGGTACGAAACACATTAGACGAAATGGAAGCCAGTAGTGGGGGCGTCAATAGTAAATCTACCTTCTGGCAATAGATAAGACTATTTTATGGTCTTCTTCAACTACGCGGCTTTTTAAAATATCAAGCCTTGCTGACCGGCGAAGGGATATGATAACCGTAGCCGACGAAATCGGTACGAGTAAGATAGTGACGGAAGGCACAAACAGGATCTGGCAGAAGATCGACCCCGAGGCCATGTACAAAGTTTGACACGCAGGAATGGAGTACGACGTTGAGCGCACGGACCTGGATGAACAGACTCATTTTTGGCAATAAATTCAGGAATGGGCCGAAAAGAATGCAAGACCAATCCGCTGTCCAGGTCATAGAAGATCTTTCAAGAGCATAAAGATGAGACACTCTGGACGTCAAAGCAAACGCTGCCACAAAGGCCGTGTCATAAGACACAGCTTTATAGACGCGGACTCTAAGGGTTCCCAAGATGGTAAATCAGGACACACAGAACCACACCGATATCCTATTTCGGTAACAGTTGGCGAGTACAACGCGACTGTAATGCGAAGGCGCGCATAAGCGCAGAGATATAATCGTCAAGGCTAAAGTCGGTACCAAAGGTAAGACGTAACACGCTAGCCAGAGCAGATCGATAGCCCTCCATGGTGCTAATATGAAACTCCCTATCCTGGTGAAGGTGAAGGAGGAATTCAATGCGAGGGAAATAGAATCGGGGACGGTATCACGTCCTCGGCACCAGGACCAATATAGGAACGTAGCAAGTAAGGTCCTACATATAATAAACAACCTTAAGGTTGATGACAGAACCATAAAGTCAAAGTCTAACCATTGGTGTAACGGTCTATACAGGAATAAAGTACTTGATGGAGAAAGCCGGAAAAGCTGTCCAAGTACACCACGAAAACATTGTGTTGTTTTACGCACAATCCTAAGGTAAATGGATCTCAACACAATGTTTGTGTGTTAAAGTCAACATGGTTCATAGTTAAAACAACACTGTGCTGAATTCAATTAAAGGTGACTAGTCCGTCATTCACATTCCCGCCGTCGTCCTCAGAGAATATCCACGTCCATAACCAAAGACCTATTCCATATAACAGTATTTGATCAAATACTGCTGATTGTAATACAATTTGATATTCTGAACTCCAGACTGGAAACAACAAGGTCTGGACAGGACTCTCTTCGTAGAGTAACGACGAACCTAAGTAAATCACAATGTGAAAAACCCGAGAAGAATTGATACAAGTGGAAAGATGACGCCAAACGAACGGACAACCCCTCCCGCCGATGACCGACGATGAAGAATCAAAGGGGGCCGATGAATGGATATAAAATATGCATCTCGCAAATGAAGAAATGACGTGACAAACGGCGTTATGGCGTACCGGAAACGTCTAACCGATGTAATAGAACGACGCACAGGTGTATGAGAGACACATGACGGCGTAATGAACCTGCCGTCAAAGGTGTAATAAGAAAGCGTAATGTGAAAAGTGCGAGAAACGTTGTATATGATAAACAACGTAGTGATTTCCCAATTCACAACAACTTAATGTATATACATGCTCAAACTGGAGCAGGATACAAACTTATAAAAGTACACGACGTAACCGAAGGGCGTTGCAAACAGTAACCCCGAAGTCGAATGTAATAAATTTTTCTTCTCTTTAAACGCAGTAGAGATGAACATATTAAATGTTTGTAGCGTTAATCACCAAATGTAAGCTCAATGAGATAAATGGGATTATAGATCTTTGTGTCAGAGAACATGAAATAATGTGTCTATGAATATGGTTACATTATGACCTCTCCCGATGTAATTTGTCTCCTGTACATGAAATCCAGTACTGGAGTTTTATATGGAGAGAATATTAAACATTTACAAGAATGTTACTATCAATAACCAAAAAGTCACACAATCGACATCCAGAACAAAGATTTTTCCAGGAAACCAAAACAAATCCTTAAAGGATTTTTAAATTCCCGAAGAGAGGAAAAACATTTAAGGTCTCTCGCCGGCAGGAGGTTATTCAAAAATTTTGAATTTGAAATGACCTAACACGAACCAATTTGTCGAGAAGCGGAACAACAGTAAGAAACATTACTAAAGAGCAGTTTGATGCTCTAGTAGACTGTACTGGTAATACAAACTTGGTAGAAAGAAACCATAGAAGACTTCACGACTTACGTGTCAATAGGCTTAACCTTGGCCGGACCAATAGATTCCCACTCACACTAGTTAAATTTTAAATTTTCTCATAGGGAAGAAATTAAAATTAGTGCATAAGTCCATCTGAATTATAAGCGTAATACAGTATACAGATGGAACAGCTTGGTGAGAAACAAAACAAATCACATGTATAAAACAAAATTGTGTCATAGTACAGAATCACAATAAACAGTGGGTAATAGAATTACTTACTCACGATAACCAACACGTGATCCCTTTGTTGATTGACACACCCATCATCACATAAAGAGATCAGCAAAGACGCTCATTAAAATGCAATAAACAGTCGTAGCATTGAAGTCCCGTAACAACCATTTATGCTATTATTATAACATCGTTTACATAGGGTTGAGACGTGGTTACGTACACAAACAACAAACACGTAAACATGAGAGGCAGAATAAAACCTCCGTAAGATCTCTTGAAGACAGGATATCAAAAACACATAATAATACTTGATATAACAAGCGATTACCTTCTTGGTATGCCACAGAATTGAATGGATGCAGGAGAGAACAATCAAAGTCCGAACAAAACGTACAACAACAACATGAAACCTTGACGGACTGCTTATAAAGACTCGGATTTCCCCGGCGGAGAAAACCGAACCTCCCGCGTCAAACGAGGGTAGTTCTCACAATCCTGGTAATTTATACAACAATTCAGTGGATAAAATCATGAAACAACGAAACAAAAACTTGTTCGTTTAAAGTACATCACAATAGGCTCCATACTGACCGAACAAAAACGGAATGTTGGAGACTAATAAAACCTACCTCCAACACACCGGGTCGTAACTCAAAGTTTGTGTGAAGACGTAAAATTGACTACACACTGGCCTAAAGCAGGACTGTGTTATTTGTTAAACATGAGATTTCATAAAGACTTTTAGAAGAACATCGTCAGACGATCATTTCAAGAGAATTTAAAATCTCCGCCCCAAGTATTTAGCGACGTACGTCCAAAGACACTAAACACGTGGCCGACTAAAACGAATCCAACATTCGCCCCACAAATAGATCGGGCACGGAATTAAATAAACTATGTCCACGTTGTTTATTAGCTTCCTTCTTTTTGGAAGAGATATGTGGTACCGATAGACAGGCGATGGTAAAGAATTCGTTTGTCTGAAGGAGACAATGGAATGGCCCGGCAACCGACCTGGTCTTTGTTGACCGTAACAAAGGAACTGGTTTTGGATCGGCCCTAGACAATGAGTCTCCAGACCGGGTCAACTGTCTAGTAACCTAGAATTATCATCGCGTAGGATTGAACCGCTTGGTGGTACATACTGACGCGGGAGACACTGAGTCTTGACCAGCTCGGTCAAGATCTTCATTAGACTTCATGTCATTAACCAAAGAAATTTCTAAGACCCGTCTGTCGATCTCCGACAAAGACGGGACATCACAAGAATGTAAAAGAAAAACCTGACGGACCTGGGCATAATTCTTCCAGGCCGCCGGATCCCATAATACACACTCCGCGCACGTGGACGCCCGGTAACATAAATCTTACACGCAAAACAAGCTGTGTGAGCGTCTAAAGGGGAAACATTTTTCCCGCACGTACGACAAGGAATACAAGACGGAACTTCCGACATAATACAGTAAGTAAGTTCCGAATCAAAAACAAAACTCAACACTTGATAAAGGATATACCAGCGAGACAACAACAACTAATGTTGTAAAATTGCCTCTAACACTTCCCTAGATGTGCACTGCTCGAGCAAACTGGAGAAAAAGGAAGAGAATGGGATGTGCATTGGCTTTTATGGTAACCACGTTGGGAAGAGTGAGAGCTCTCCTAGGGGCGGATAACTCTATTCTCCTAGGGGAGATAATTTTCAATTTTTAACTTCCGTTTTCTACGTTTGATTGTGCAATTAAATGGAGATTTAAGCAATAATTGAAGCAGGTTTACGATTTAGGCAACGAATCTGCCATGTTAACAAAAGTGGAACGATATACGGTATATGCAAACAAGTCCAAAAAAATAAGGAATACCCAATCAAAATCTAGTCAAATAAATTCAAATATATCAGACTTTCAGTGAGTTTCCTTCTAGAAACTCACTAAAGCAACTGAAAGACAGCCCACATTGGTATGTCCACTAGAAAACAACAAATCTTACACCAAAATAAATAGCAGTGTCAACTCCTCACACTCAGTTTCCACTCCAGAAACTCATTAAAGCAGAAGAAAGACCGTGTACCTCGTTATGTCCCCTAGGGAACACCAAATTGGACACGAAAAATGAAACGCAATGTCAACTACTCACATTCAGTGAATGAAAACAAATATTTAAACATGTGCAGATTCGAGTTCAAACTGACGAAACACTTTGATGAACCAAATCAATTGTGCCTAATCAGCCATATCCATTAGGAAAAAAGAAAAAGAACAAGACCCATCTCTAGAACAAGTGCAACACGTGTTACCACACAGTCAACACGCTGTTGCAACTTCTCTATTAATCTTGCACTATTTCAATTTACAACTAATTATGAATAGGGCACTAAAGAAACCCAGGGTGGGTCTGGGGGGGGGGGAAATCAATTATCAATTGTGCCCGGAAAACAAAGTCAGGCCACCTGTGCTTAAATTAACACAGTTTTCCGTGCCTGGAGGAATACAACACAGAATACCAACTAGATTTTAAACTCGACCACATCGAGGAGTCAATAACTCCGAGTTGAAATACAAACAGGAAATAGCCCGTCTCGAGATGGTAAACTGCATCAAAATTTTAACTCACTCGCTCAACATCATGAACAACCTTCAGTCTATCATTCAGACCCCTCAAGGATGAGCATAGGCAAGTTCCCATTCAATTAAATTTCATAGCTTAATTTCCTAAACTGATCCAAGAGAAGGGAGAAAACAGACAGGATATATAAATTATTAACTCAATTCAAAAGGATTGAAGGGAGTCGGATTACTATTGTCGCAGTGACAACACCATGGCTTCGCCATGAGTACTATAGTATATGGCAGCGACAACACCATGGTATCGCCATGAATGTGGCTCGCATGACTGATAATGCCCCAAGCTGTCAACTGAGCAATCAGAATCATGTATTGGACAACCAAAATGTAGGCAATATATATATATTATTTAGCCGACCAGTTGACAGCCGACAAACCGTTCAAAAAATGTATATATATATATCTTGAAACAGAAAAAACGGGTTTCGCTTTTATCAGGACGGGAAAAAGTTACCAGAAGACAAAGTCACATTGACCCGCGAGCAATCTGAGCATTTACTATTGTATTTCAACGCCCAATTGTATTCCATCTACAGATTTCTCATAAACGTTGACAAAATCTCCAATCCCAATCCAAAGACCCATCAATATAGCAGAAATCTCACACAAAAGTCAATCTCAGAAACAATACAATTCAATCGCACAGAAACACATAAACAACACTACACAGTAACACCCGGAGTGACAATGGACAAAAACTTCCATAAAAATATGATTGTCCCCGATATACAGGCTCTATATGATAACCCAGTAAAAATATTTGAAAATTGTATAACCCTGCCAGGCTCAAATTATTCAATATCACCGAGTCCATTTATCTGGTTGTTACCAATCTATTGGCCACGAACGGCCAAAATGCCACTACTAATAACACTTCGCGTTTATCACAGAATAATAATGCTGTATATACGACGACACCAATTGCAATAAATGAATAGAGTAAATTCACTATTCCCAAGAACTGTTGACTAGTTCAACTGGCTAAATACCAGGAATATATTTAATAGTACGGGCCGAAATGAACACTTCGAGTCCCTCAAAGAGACGAGCGATTAATTGCCCCATTACACAGATCTATATATATACTGTTGACAGTGCTAAATTATACCGCATTGGCCGTACTATAATAACATAGTGTGCCTATCACAGGTTAATAATACGGGTACTGTATAAACAGCGACACGAAGTTTATTGAATGCATACGACCGATGCACTGTTTACGAGAAATGTTGGCTAGCTCAGCCGGCTATATACCAGAAAAATATTTGATAGCGTGGACTGAACTGAACACACTAGTTTCATAACGAAAGACGGGGAAAACGGCTAACCGGCCCCTACATGTATATCACACATACCAGTGTGGTCATATTGTCAAATTTCACTATCGCGTAGCTAGCCTATCGGCCGAGACAAAAAAACCTGTCTAACACTATACACAGCCTGCCAGCCGTGAAAAGATTTATACAAAATTATCGCGACCAGAATAGCCCAATATCAGGATGACCGACTCCCGGTAAAACAATTATACATACACTCAACCTGTGCAAAGCCGGCCAAGAAAACAGGGAAGGTGGGGAACGCGAAGTGAGAGGACAAATGGCCGACTTCCACACCGCGTTTGTCTACCGGGAATTTATCACAGTCTGGTTTACAGGCGTAAATCCTCAACCGTATCAATATTAATTTTATCTCTGATCACCAGATGTAGTAGCAATGTGTGCCTAGGCTAGCAACACCTACTGCGATATAGGCCTAAAATATCCCCCATTAAAATCTTTCCTCCATTCCAACCCGAATTCTATACAAGCGTCTTGTTCGCTCTAAATCTCAACCCAGTCTCACGATATCAGAGCGTGCACACAGATTGCGGAAGTTCTAGGTTCTGGCCCAAACCGGTTTGGATCAATCTCCTGGCATGTACGATTTATTTCGAGGTAACAGGGCTAGCAGTTTGGATCGTAAAGCTATCCCTGCAACACATTAAACAAATTTGGTATAACAATCAACTGGATGGAAATTAGATTTCAGTCCAGGGAAATGCTATTTGCTTGAACTACGTGTGATGTATGAATTTCAAAAGTCGTATGTTGAAAAATTTCTTCTGTCCGAACTTAAATTGGGTATAAATTTTAACTGCATGGAAATGTAAGAAATCGTTTCCACAGACAGCAGTCTGCAAATCCCAAGGACACCAAGTACAGCCAGAAAGCCAGAGTTAAGGCCTGCAGCACCCACAAAAAATAGTTAAAAAGAACATAGAGATAACATGTATCCCTATTTCTTCATACCTTGTAGTAGTAAGCTACTCGATGTTGTATAATTTATTCAGGGCTCATAATACTTTGGTTTAAACTTTCAAGTTTTATGTAGCTTGGAGGCCCGTTCAGCTGAAATTCGGCCATGAAATGTTATCTCTGTGTAGTTGAGATTAAACTTCCCCGAGCAGTATATTGTTTTTCTGCTTAGTATATTCATGTATCCAGTGAATCTCCGAGCAGTGAGCCTTGAATTCCACGCATTCAAAATTTTATTATCCAAATGTTCATTATTTAAAAGCCATTATCCCATGTTTTTTTAAATATTGAAATTCCTTTGCATTTCACCTTTAAAGTGGATTAGTAACAAATAATATATAAACAACACTCGTTCAACCATCGGTCTAACTGCAATTTCCAGGTACAGTCCCAATTAACAATCATGACCTCTGTCACCTAGTGATGGTAGGAAACTGATGTATCATTATACCTATTCATTGGAACTTCCCTAGCTAAGATAAAAGGTAGTCCCTCACCTGAGGCAGAGACCAGTCTCACCACCTCAGAATATATTGGCATGATTGGAGGTTGTGTTTACGAATGGGGATTTTACAAATGTAATTTATGCTTTATTTGTTGATATGAAGCTGTTTTAGCTGCTTGTTGGACCTCAATGAAGTGTTTAGGCATCTTTAAATTTGTTTTGCATTGCATTCACCAGAAATCTGCCGCATAAGTTTGACTATGACGGTGGTCTGTTTCGTTCTTCAAAGTTCACATTTTGCAGGGCAAGAAGTCAATTTTTGGATTGTATTTGTGGAAAACTGAACCCAAACTGAATCAAACTGGAATCAAACTGGACATTTTGTGGTGTGTGAATTTACTATGAAATAAGTCTGATACATGTAAAATACGAACATAATAGGGGCACCAGATTTATTCTTCTCGGCTTTCTATATTTAGGTCCTTTCATCAGAAGTATTCTTAGGTCTTTATCATGTTTGCATGGTGTATAGGTAAAGTTCGACGATTCACATTTATATCCTCCCGACGTGTATATTTCCTCGTCAAACTCTTTGGCAACATTAGAGGAATTAGATTTATTTGTGGCTATAGATTTAGTATACTTATATGAAATGCAAGGGAGTTATGTGAACTTAAGATAGTGTTGTGTACCTTTGGATCATTCAGGATTCGTGGTAAATTAATTATGTCCAGTCCTTTATCAAAGTAGTAGAGTGTCAAGAAAATCCACCCTTAAAGTGGTTCATACCTCAAAACCATGCCCGGTGACCAACCCTAATATTTTTGTTGTGGGTAGGTGGGGCGTTGACCAGTAGTAAAACGTAAAAAAATTGATGGTCTTCGATCTAGATTTTTTTGTACATAGCCGCGAATATCACCATGTCAACCGTTTTTTACCAAAATCACGACAAATCAGTTTTCTGCGCAACAATGCAAGGAAGTCAAAGTATACGGATATATATCCGCAAGTATTGTTTATTTATATAGACAAACTTTCACGGATCTTAGAAACACCGGAAAGTTGAACATAAATTAAATAATTGTATATGAATTAGGCATTTCATCGAACTGTATGAAGTTGGAAATTACATTTTCAGACCATGAAACCCTCTCCCCAATCGAAAATCATCCGGTGAACTATGCTGATATTTTAAACACAGCTTGCCCACCATGGGATCTTTTTATTAATCAAATAAAAAGTGGGGGTCTTCGATCTACTTTTCTATATAAAATGCTTTGAGTGACCCTATCCCCATAGTTTTCTAATATTTGCGACGGCATTACCTCTCCTGGTAACGTCTCTTATCAGAAAAGGCGATATATGACGTTGGAAGAGTTATTACAGGGGAAATAACCCTGTGTAATGATGTCGCCGACGTCGTTTGAGACATGAACCACCTTAAAACTGATGAGCATTTATCATTGATGTCATCGAACTGCTTGAAGTAGGAAGTATATGTCTACAGGCTGCTTCGAGTCGAGAATATATGCCACCATAGTTCAGTTCATTTCACGTTATGGAACTCCTTTCTTCAAATCTCATGGCGATATATATATGTGGCCGGGTGAATGAGCATGCATTGAGCTGTCGTGCTGTGCAGTGCACACATTTACATGTACCGGTATACAATTATACCTTTTGGACGAAGTACCGTCCCGTACGTGATGTGAGCTGACGACGTGAGGTCCTGGCCTTGATGTATGCAAGCGCACATCCGGTACCGCTTCCACGATCTAATGGTGTTAAAAATATTAACTACAGTTAGCTAAGATTCATAGCGTCTCCCTTCCCTCACCGCTATGCCGACGACAAATACATTTCCCTGGTGGTAACTCGAACATCTGCATGGCGCACTTATTACTACCTTTGCGCCCTATTGGACCTTCATTAACTTGAGAAAATGAGCCGCCATGGATAAAAATACAGAAATGGCAGACTAAATGGCCATTCGTCGGTCCAAAATTAATTACAGACGTTAAAATTATCCCTATGGAGCCTCAAAATCACCTGAAATCGAGGGGCAAGAAGATGGGCATTTCCGTCATAATAGACCCCGTGTATACAGGGGATGATGACCACAACGTCGATCATGGTATTTTTATTCATGGCGGCCCTTTTTCTCAAGTTAATGAAGGTCCAATAGGGCGCAAAGGTAATAATTAGTGCGCCATGGAGATGTTCGAGTTTACCACCAAGGAAATGTATTTGTCGTCGGCATAGCGGTGAGGGAAGGGAGACGCTATGAATCTCAGCTAGGCCACAGTATGCTCTCATGTGATATGTACTGCCATGGGTGAGGTTTCTATGGTTTTCTCATATGCCATGGCTGATGGGTCTCAGCGCAGCACTGTGTTGTTACATCTGGTCTATGTCACCCTGGACACTGTAGTAGAGCACCCGGTCATCTATCCTAGTATGGACCGGGAGCAACATTGCTCAGCATCGGTGATTTGACGAGAACCGGTGTGCCCATTGTGATTTGCCATGCATATTGTATATATTAAAAATCCTATTTAAATATACATTATGGTGACATAAAGTGTCGATTCAAAGCAGCCTGTGATCTGCCCTGCACAGCAGATTTACCCCAGCCTGTGATCTGCCCTGCAACAAATTTACCCTAGTCTGTGATCTGCCTTGCAGCAGATTTACCCCAGCCTGTGATCTGCCCTGCAGCAGATTTACCCCAGCCTGTGATCTGCCCTACAGGAGATTTAGCCCAGCCTGTGATCGGCCCTACAGGAGATTTACCCCAGCCTGTGATCGGCCCTGCAGGAGATTTAGCCCAGGCTGTGATCTGGCCTGTAGTAGATTTACCCCAGAGAGAGAGAGAGAGCTTAATGTTTGTTTAATAAGCCATATAAATCCACAGGAGCCCAGTAACTGAGAAGTCGGGTACCATCTATCAAAGTCTTATTATAAAGTATTTCATTAAGTCTAATAGCCAAATGACCAGATCAATTTTTATTTCAATCCAAACTGGGAGAGGGCCGGCCGGCTTGAGAGGCCTATAATCTGTCCATTTTAATTCGTTGGAGTTTGTCAATAACCAGCAGTTAACTCTGCATTAATTTTCTTTTTTTTTGCATCGTGTAAAACAAACAAGACTCTACAAAATGATTACCATTTCTTCGTGATATTGATAACATATCACGGTTGAAATATCTTTGAACTTCTCTCCATATAAAACTCCAGTACCGTTGTTTCATGTACGGTACCGGGACTCAATTATATAGGGAGACGTCATAATGTATTCGTGTTGTGTGGCATAAAGGCCAACAATGCCGTTTACGGTCATAGAGGTGTGTGCGGTTTATCATTCGGCAATTTCACTTGGCATGGGATACGAGCGACACACCCTCGGACCGGCTCTTATTACTTCATACGTCATCAATGACCTTGGTGCCAATGAGCATAATGCATTATGACGTCTCCCAATGTAATTGAGGCCCGGTAAATGAAACAACTGTATTGGGGTTTTATATGGAGACAATTAAAAAGTTGTTTCAAACGTGATATATATATATTATCGATATCACGAAGAAATGGTAGTCATTTTGTAGAGTTCAGTTTGTTCTACAAGCTGCGAAAATAAAAAATAATGCAGAGTTAACTATTGATCTTTGGCAAGCTCCAAAATAGACGACTAATTAAAATAGACAGACTTTAGATATATTTCAGTCACTGCAGCCGCTTTTAAAATCGACATTTTTACCAATTGGATGGCTTGAATTTCATATAGTTGATTCTTCGATTTAAAAAATACCACGATGGAAGAGGGAGCTACTTTAACTCCTCGCAGTTTTGCGTTTCTACAGGATGGGCCTTCTGTGTTGTATTTCTATGGTGTTTACTCAGATTGCGTTTACAGTTATATTTTCAGGAGTAAAGAGGCAATCGTGTTCTTATGGAGCACTCGACATCAAGCTTGTGCTGAAGACCCCTTCTCTGTAACCCTATACTAGGTTGACGCTATCATAACAGAAAGAATACTGAGTTGTACTATGACTGCTTCAACCCCAAAACTGCCTTCAAAACAATGAATCCTACACAAAGTAAGTGTGAGCCGTTAAAATGTCCATTGTGTCCATACAGCTGTTCTCGAAAATTCAATCTAGAGGGACACGAGATAACTCACAGTGGTGAAAGGCCATACTAGTGTCCATTGTGTCCGTATAGCTTTTCTTTACAAGGTAATCTGACGACACATGAGAGAACTCACACTGATGAAAAGCCTTATGAATGTTTATTTTGTCCGTATCGGTGTTCACGAAAAGACGACCTGAAGAAACACGAGCGGACCCATACTGGTGAAAAGCCGTACAAGTGTTCACTTTGTCCGTATAGTTGTTCACAGAAGCAATACCTGAAGACACACGAGAGAATTCACACTGGTGAAAGGCCATACACTTGTTCATTGTGTTCGTATAGTTATTCAGGGAAAGACCAGCTGAAGACACATGAGAGAAATCACACTGGTGAAAAGCCTTACGAATGTTCATTGTGTCCGTATAGGTGTTCACGAAAAAACGACCTGAAGAAACACGAGGTAACCCATACTGGTGAAAAGCCATACGAGTGTTCATTGTGTTCTTATAGTTGTTCACGGAAAGGCCAGCTGAAGACACATGAGAGAAATCACACTGGTGAACAGCCTTATCACATTGGTGAAAAGCCTTATGAATGTTCATTGTGTCCATATACGTGTTCACTAAAAGGCGACCTGAAGAAACACGAGCTAATCCATACTGGGGAAAAGCCATACAAATGTTTATTGTGTTCGTATATTTGTTCACGGAAAGACCAGCTGAGGAGACATGAGAGAAGTCACACTGGTGAAAGGCCATACAAGTGTTCATTGTGTTCGTATAGTTGTTCACGGAAAGATCATCTGAACGAACATGAGAGAAATCACACTGGTGAATAGCCTTACAAATGTTTAATGTGTCCATTTAGTTGCTCACAGTTGGGCCCGCTGAATCCACAGGAGAGAACTCACACTGGTTCGAAGCCTTGCATATGTTTATTGTGTCCATATAAGTGTTCACGTAAAAAACCCTGAAGACACATGAGATAACTCACACTGGTGAAAAGCCATACAAGTTCCCATTGTGTGCTTAAAGTTGTTCACAGGAAGGCAACCTGAAGAGACACAAAGAGAACTCACACTGATGAAAACTCATACAAGTGTCCAGTGTGTGCGTACAGTTGTTCACAGAAAGACACGAGAGAACCTGAAGACACGAGATAACTCACTCTGGTGAAAAGCTATACAAGTTTTCATAAGCTGTTCACAAAAAGACTACCTGAAAACACACATATTACGACAGAGCACACACTGAAGAAAATTCTTAGAACTGCTCATTGTTTTGTTCTCATATAGGCTACATGTGCAGGAAAATTGTAGAGAGACGCCAGAAAAAAACATAGAAATGTCGGTTGTATTCATGGTACATATGCACATGTATCTTCTCTGGAGACGATTAAGAGAAGTCGCGCTGCTGAAAAAAACCCTTTTTTACACCTGCCCCCAGTAAAGTGATCTGAAAATACACTAGAAATATCACGTCCCTTGTGGCTCCCGGGGTCGTGATGCACTCCCCCAGGTCCTGATAAGAATAGACAGATTGAAAGTAAGAGGCGACTAACTAGGGCACCCGCGAGGTTCCCGGGTTTGAGAAGGAATAGAACCCCTACCGTGGGGGTTCCCGGATGTAGAAATTAATAGGACCGTACCCGTGGGTTCTCGGGTGTGGAAAGGAATAGGACCCATGACGTGATATGACAGGAATATAGTTGGAAGTGAGGTTAAACTATATTCACTGACTTACTCACTAGAAAAATCACACGCGCGAAAAGCCATATTAGTGTAGCCTGGTCTGTTTTTCAGACCTGTTCACAATCATATGTTAATCATGACCATGCACTGTAATCGAACATTTATTGTAGGTTCACTCACTTATCTTCTTTTTCTACAAGCATGCTCCGTTGATTCCAAAATTTCCACGTCAATTGGTCTCT
Organism: Hanleya hanleyi; assembly: GCA_036873755.1. NCBI lineage: Eukaryota > Metazoa > Mollusca > Polyplacophora > Lepidopleurida > Hanleyidae > Hanleya > Hanleya hanleyi. The sequence goes on along the minus strand of JAVTVY010001523.1, from coordinate 6,334 downwards.
TGATTTAATATGTTTGGTCATTTCCACCTGAACTTTGCACCAACATAGAAATTTTATTCTCTGTTTGTCACTTAAATAAGATATTTTTAAGAACTACATGAATAAAAGTTTCCGAAATAAAGCTAAAAAAAAAAAAAAAAAAAAAAAAAAATAATAATTAGGTTAGAAAATCGCACAATTCTTAATTATCCTTCAGTAATTTCTTCAATGTTGCCGTTGCAATTAGTTTGTATCAAAGTAGTGGGTAAATTTTTCTTAACAAAAGGAATTTTCATAAATTGTTGCACATTTTTTGCTCTATTTAAAAAAAAAATGGCCGATTGAAATGTCCCATCAGTCACAAAAATGCTTTTTTTTGCTCCCACAACATACTCGTTGGCCATTAGTATGTAATTAACGGTAAATATGATCTCCTACAGTAGTTGTAGACATTTAATCGAGTATTTATGTTTTCTTGTGTTACTTACGTTTAAAACTGTAATACCTTCGTCTGTCAAAAAAAGCGTGACAGACGGAATAAATCACTGACAGACAGGGCAGTCACAAACTAGTAATTTGAATATGATTCCTTGAGTGAAGCTAAAAACTAGTTTATAGTTGTTACAATATTTCAAACTGAGTTCAGTACATGAACCTAATTGGCCGAAAAAGTATTTGGTTTCACAAATTGAAAATAGAAGACGGTCTTCAAGGATAGCACAAGTTGCATATCTCTCATTTAAATCAAGATACCGTACACTGAAGGGACTAGCAGGAGAGCAGGAATTTTGAAGAAAACTGACGAAAACATCACTTTTCTTGTACCCCTCATCCCATCTTGAATTTACCCATGATCCTCTACTCGGGGGTTATGCAAATAGGCTCAAAATGACACCAATATGATAAACTAAAAGGTCGAGGAGGGTCCTCTTCTAATTTTTTGTCGTTCCGGAAATAGTGGAGAAGGTTTGGTAGGGGGCCATAATGAGCTGATAATGACCCTTCCAGGGTCTGGTAGGGCCATAATGAGCTGATAATGACCCTTCCAGGGGTCTGGTAGGGTCATAATGAACATGTTATATTTAGCATCATAAATGCCCAAGGAGTGACAGCATCATATAAATTGTTATATTTGTAACACTTATAAGAGTTGAAAAAGAAGTGTTATATCCAACATTATTCTGAGAGTGTAACAAATATAACACTTTATATAATGTCACTCCTCGGACTTTCATAATGTTAAATATAACACTTTCATTTTAAGCGTGTATTACAGGTAACTGCATCTTCTTACTCTGAATCACTTACTCCATGTTTCATTTATTTTTCTTCGGTATCTTAATTACGCTTTTACTTATATTAGAATTCGTTATTTGTTATATTGCGTTTTTTAGTTCACATTTATTAAGGTGATCTCAGTTTGTATGAGATTGTTATATAATTAAAATGGTCCATGTTGTATTCTGCGTTACATATGAGTCTATTAGTAGGTCTTGTACAAGTTGACACTTTGTACAAATGAATAAATAAAAATAAAGAAAATACACACGACTCAACTTGTTTTTTACAAAGTGAAACGGATTGAATTCCAGATGGTTATACATGTACCGTACACTGCTACATAATTCAACCACATCATTTTAAATTGCGAGGGCTCAAATTGTTGTTATATCAATCAACAATTGTGTAAATTTAGTTTTTCACGTGTTAAACGAGAATGCAGTTCCAAATAAGATGCTTACAGGTAACAAAAATGGACAAGGTTGACAAAGTCTGAACGTGATGCAGTGTGGTACAGTCGTGAAATCAATAATTCTGTGCATGTAAACTTTATCCACAGTTGTGACTGCAGAGGTTTTTATCATCTTTACAGACGCGGCGAAAGGAATTCAACATGGTGGTGGTGGTGGTGGTGGGGGGGGGGGAGGTCCGTGGTGAGATCGGAAGGTGGTGTCCCCCTCCCTGGAAGCGGGGATTCTAAAATGATAATTTCACAATTGTCGCCTTTCTAACTTCAAAAAAAAAGACGTTTCAGTCGACGTCAACCTCTGCAAGGAAAGATAAGTTCATCGATGCATACGTTGTTGCATCAATGAATTGTTTTAATTTGTGGGTGTCAAACCCGGCAATTTCTGATGATTATTAACGTTTTTATCGAAAGAGAGAGCCGGGTATCATATGAAACTGATAATTCATGGAGACTATGCTGTGTTAACATTAAATCAGATAGAACAAACACCAGAAAGAAGTTGGTACTTCGCATGAAACTGCATTTTGATACTAGTCAATAAAATTGGACGAAAGAGGGGATCGGGGGTACTCCCATTTGATACTAGTCACAATAAATTTGGACGAAAGAGGGGATCGGGGGTACTCCCATGCACGGAAAAGATTGAGTTTTCAGACTGAAGACATCCCAGCAGGCATACATTTCATATATTTTTCCTGTATCTTCCAGTCCTGCTATATTTTAGTATAACTTGATAAATCCTCCTATAAAAACATACATTTTTGATAAAGTTACCAAGAATTGTCAGTTCAGTGTTACTCATTGTTATCAAGTTTTTCATCGAATTAAGGTTATACTCTGCAGAAAAACTGGGATGCTGAATTCTTACACCTTCCCATTACTCCACATTTTAGTCTGAAGGCAAACTTAACACTGGAGTGAAGAACACTAATCTGGTGTTTATTACCATGATCATCGCCTGTTGATTATAGTTAATGGGCACTGGTTGTGGTAGTTGGTGCACTATTTCAACAGATTTTCAACGGGTTACTGTATCGGGTCCCAGCTGCGTACGTGTACGTATCGCAATTTTGCTTAATTACGGGGCAGTGCTTTTTTGTATCCATACAAACTATGATCTTCTGAAAGCCATTGATTCAAGGAATTTAGATAAATGAATAACTTTGTCGAATTGATTACAAGAATCGATTTATTTAAAGATAAATGATTTCATTTAGATAAGTATGGTCATCAAAATCACGCGCTAATAACTCTCTCAGTTTTCATCAAACAAACTTGTTTTTTTGGAATAATGAACTTTGCCATTTGAATAAAAAATATGTTGTCTCAGTTTTTTTTAGTTAGGCCATACATGGAGTTAAATATAGAAGGAGAAACTACTCCGCCAGATCAAAGTGTTCAATGTACGATTCCGTCACAGCAGGGATTCGTCGGGTTAGCCTGTGTGTAATTGGGGGATTAAAGCAGGTTCGGTCATGTTCGGCAGTTGTCGGATTCCCGCGCATGCGCCCCATCGACGTCATCAAAGCTATTATAAGTTGAGTGTATTGGAAATGTGAATTGGTACTTAGCCGCCCGCTGTGCACGCCGTCGGGGAGTGTTGAGTTTGATCATGGAGGGAAAGAGAGACCATTTTGACTCAACAGTGATAGGCACATCACTTACATCGTTTCTGTTATAAATTATATTAGGAATTTAAATTTTTCCATGATCAGAAAAAATCTTCAATACTTCGGCGGTACGACACGATCATTGCACGAGTACGGCCGTACGTAATTCATCAAGCTTGACACTTGCTGAAAACATGTTTTATATGATGAGGTAAAATGCGTGTATCATCAAACATTGTAGGCAAACATGCAGAAATATACCTGATAGCCTGTCGTTCCTCATGGTGGATGCCGTGAGAAAGAATATCTTCGTTGTGCTGAAGGTATTGCTCTTGGTCAGAAAATTTTGTAAATAAGTTGCCGAATATGTATTTTCAGCTCTTATATATCGAAATTTGAGCAGCACACGCTCACCGTATACAATATAGAGGCCATTTTCATTTGTGATAGATACAGGATGTGTTTATTATGCATCCCGTTCTCAAATAGTCCCTAATTGGGTAGAAATTTATTTTTACTCACCAGGGAACCACCAGTGTGAATTGTACTGTTGCGCTTACCGTTCCTCGTTTTCGTTAACGAGATTGTTTATTTTAGCATAATATGCTTACTTGATCTAAAGCTTTTAGTTAGTACAACCATGGAGTTAAATAAGTCTTATTTAACTCCATGGTATAACGTAATTAGAATAAAATGAACTGTTGATATTCGTCAGCCTATATAATAGCTTTAATACCGATGCCCGTCAAGAACCCCATCGGGCCAGAAGTGATCTTCAATACACACGTATTGAAGATCAATTAGCGATTAGCACGCAGGGGGTAAAACGGCCTTGGCTGACTCATTAGTTAATAGCTTTGAAGCAGCGCAATAGCGAAAATGGCCAATCTAGTGTTTACAATATTGCATTTTATCCAAATTCAGGCTTCCCGTCCCTAAAATGGTAAAGACTGATATGTACTCTTTTATTTGATCTTGAACGCAAGCACAAAATGTGTCATTTTTGAAATGCGGAAATTCTGTTAATTCGGCAGTGAAAATGATGTATTTTCTGTTCGTGGCAAAATTGCCCATGTATTTTGAATGGGGTTTTTGAGAATTTTTCTGTCGTTTATTTTATTCGCCAGTGCAACCGGTCCCTCATGAGCTATTCGTTTCCACATTCGCTGTGCTTATACCAAGTTCCCTGCAAATTTTTGTCTTGTTGAGAAATGCGAAAATTGTAGAGAAATGACAAAATATACAAAACGACAGTATAATTCCAAAGTCCTGTAACTAAGCTATGAATGGTCATATTCTGATCAATGAAATATGCTCATATTCAGTATGATTTCAAATTGCCTAATATTTGTGTTGCGCATAATTAATGCATCGTTATTTTTACGTAGAACTACTGCGCATTTTAAATTTCAACTTCCGTTGGTGTTTTTCTGCGGCGAATAAGAACCAACGACTCGGTCGGCGGAATCATACATTGCACATCAAACGGACAGATCGTGACTGACAGCCATTCAGAATACAATAGCTCTGCGGGCGGCCTCACGGGTCTGCGAACGGCGGCTGGCGGAGTAGTTTCTCCTTCTATATTTAACTCCATGGGCCATAGAAGTTATTTTATCGTCGTGCAAAGTTGAAAGATTGAAAAAAATCTACAAAGACTTGACCCCTCTCCACTAAATCGTAAATAATTCATGAACAGGGCGGAAATTTTGAAGATCTACATGATTGGAATATTGTGTCCAATGCTCATGTTTGTACATAAAATAACAAGAGAGAAATGGGAAAAACAGTTTTTGGCGAAAAAGTAAACGGAGGAAACGGCCAAAAAGCAACCAGCACTATTGCACCACGAATGGCTGGAGTTTTAAAAAGTCGTGTTTTTTTACTACAATGCACTAATTTTCATAATTTCTTACTTGTAGGTTTGACTGTGTACTCGAAAAAAAGCTTTTTGGAGCTTCGACCCGATACAGTATAACCTTAAAGCAGGATGGCTGGAACAGTTTTGTTTTAAAAGTCAACCTTGATCTTAGGACTTTCGTGTGCTGGGAAATGGCTCTGATAGCCTATCTGAGCATCTAACTATGTGAGTAGTATACAGCAAGCATTTAAAGTAAAATTCCCCCCGGATGTAGAGGTCATAGAGGTCAATTTGTGTGTTTTGACGTCACAATTGAGGGGGTGCGCATGCGTGATGAGGGGGCGTGGCCTGTGTGGTGGGAGGTGGGACAAGATGGCGGCCTGTTTGTGTGTCGTGTGGGAGGTGGGACAAGATGGCGGCTGGTTTTTTGTGTCGTGTGGGAGGTGGGACAAGATGGCGGCCTGTTTTAGTGTGTGTGTGGGAAGTGGGACAAGATGGCGGCCTGTTTTAGTGTGTTGTGTGGGAGGTGGGACAAGATGGCGGCGGGTTTTAGTGTGTTGTGTGGGAGGTGGGACAAGATGGCGGCTGGTTTTAGTGTGTGTGTGGGAGGTGGGACAAGATGGCGGCCAGTTTTTGTGTCGTGATCTCTATCCAGACAGCTGAGGTGACATATTGATTGCTGAATGTGACGCTAAACCTAATAATTCTCTCTCTCTCTCACCAAAGGTCAATGAGTGCATAGTTCCGGCAGAAAAAAAAAAAGTTCCGGCAAAAAAAAAAAAAAAAAAAATGTATTCATGCGCGGTGATGCGGTTTGGCCGTGGTTTTGGCGGTGATTCGGTCTCGGGAAAAGCTTCCGCGGAGAAAAAGTAGTCCCTAGATAAAATGGTCCGATTGGGTCGAGTGAGGTATCAAAGTGAAGCTTATGTGAAGGGGCATCTAATGGGCTGGGTGTGGGGTTGAACTATCGGCCTTCTGCGCATGCGCGGTGGCCGAAGGGCATGAAAATAGCCGTGTTGGAGCTAGGGAATCCCCTAAGGGTCCGATGGGGTCGAGTGAGGTATCAAAGTGAAGCTTATGTGAAGGGGCATCTAATGGGCTGGGTGTGGGGTTGAACTATCGGCATTCTGCGCA
>JAVTVY010001522.1:0-35840 GCA_036873755.1 Hanleya hanleyi | reverse complement strand
GACGATGCGGTAGTAGGCCCGGTGAATCTTTGGCTGCACTCCTTGTTCCAACAGGTGGATATCAGTCTGAACGATAAACTCATCAGTACGTCCACCAATACGTACCCGTACCGAGCCTACATCGAGACGCTGTTGTCGTACGGTGAAGATGCCAAAAAATCACACTTGCAAGCCTCGCTGTACTACAGGGATACACCCGGAGCCATGGATGCCGTGACCGCTGCCAATAGTGGGTTCGCCATGCGCAGGCAGTTGACAGCCACTAGCAAGTCCGTCGATATGATGGGACGACTGCACGCCGATCTGTTCCTGCAAGACCGCTACATGATGAACGGTGTATCCATCAAGATCAAGTTGATCCGTTCCACACCTACGTTCGCCTTGATGGCCGATGGAGCTGCTGGTCCCCAATACAACATGGTCATGGAAGATGCAGCCCTGTTTGTCCGTACGGTGGATTTGCAACAGGGTGTGTTGCTGAGTCACATGGAAGCCTTATCGAAAAAACCAGCCCTGTACCCCATCCGACGCGTACAGACGAAGGTGTTCTCTGTGCCAGCAGGTACGCTGATGGCCAATCGTGAAAATTTATTTCTAGGGGATCTCCCTAAACGTCTTACCCTGGCGTGTGTGACCAACACCGCTTTCAATGGACAGTGGACTGAGAATCCGTTCCGCTTTCAACATTTCAACATCAACTTTGTGGCACTGCACGTGGCCGGCCATCAAATTCCAGCCCGTCCGTTACAACCCGATTTTGGTAACCAACACCATGTGCGGAGCTACCTGAACCTGTTTACAGCCACAGGACAAAACAATCAGGACGAAGGAAATACCATCAGTCGACGAGACTTTCACCGTGGGTACACTTTGTTCGCCTTCGACCTCACCCCCACCTTGGAACACGATCATCAACTGGCCTTGCTCAAGAAAGGAAACCTACGGTTGGAACTGCGTTTCTCGGTCGCTCTAACCCACACCATTAACGTGATTTGCTACGCCGAGTTTGATAACGTCATCAGCGTGGATCAGCAAAGAAACGTCCTGTGTCACTACGCCAGCTAGAGTCATGGATACAGAGCAGCTGATGGCCATACTCCAGCGAGATCCTCGGGTACCCTTTCGAGGTGTGTTTCCACGCAATGTGTTTCCCACCACCCCCACCACCCCAGCAGCCTACATCCTGAATACAGACCCTGGTACTCGACCCGGTGAACATTGGGTGGCTGTGTACGTGGACACCCTAGGCCAAGGCGAATACTTTGATTCCTACGGACTTGCACCCCTGCATTCTGATTTGGTGAAGTTCATGGACCTATCTACTACAGTGTGGCGTTGGAATACTAAAAGGTTACAAGGACCCTTGAGTAGTGTCTGCGGACAGTACTGTGTGTTTTATCTCACTCACCGGAGTAGAGGACATTCTATGCAAACGATCGTACAAATGTTTGATGATTATTCTCAAGCCGAAGACCGTGATGTACTGGTCTATGACTGGACTGCCTCTCGTTTTAATGTGCATGCTCCATTTCTCTGGTTAACTTAATTGATTCAATGCACTGCGCAGTACTATTGGTTTTTTTTTGTTATGACGTTGTTGTTCTGACGTTCATTGATGTTCATTGATGTTGAATAAAAAAATATTCATGAAAACACAAAATGATGGTTTTGACTTTTTTTTATTTAAGTGAACAAGAAGGGTTAGACTATGTACAATAGAATACAGGTGGTATGTACAATAGAATACAAGTGGTATGTAAAACTGTCAAGAGTAGGATTCGAACCCACGTTCTGCATTTCGCAGACCAGCACTGTTAACTGGCGCCTTAGACCACTCGGCCATCCTGACTTTACAGTTTTTAACTCGTGTATCAAAAGTCATATAGTTCGAAATTTTCACAAGTCCAGGTAAGTGGTACTGATGCCATCGGGAAGGACTTTCCGTTTCGGGTAAAAGAAAGTAAAGGCGTCTCGTTGCTGGATGTACGTCCGCATCTGGTGGTCCACCACGCGAAATCCTCTGTTAGTCCCACTCGCACTGGCCTGGCTTTGCAGCACGTTCAGGTACAAGGCTTTGTCGATGTTGGGATCGCGCCGGTTCATCCCTTTGCAGCTAAACTTATTTTCGTCTCCACCGTAACAATAATACGTTTTCGAGGAGAGAGCAATCATGGCATCCCCACTCCACTCCAGCTTGAAGAGGCCCGGCGTACGCTTATCGTACTGGTAATGGTCACGTCGAGGTAACCACTGGTCCCGTTCCGCTTCATACTGTGCACGTAACTCGGGTTTAACCAGGGACTCCCAATCCGCATTAGAGACGGCCATGTAGGCCGAGTCCGTGTCCATCTCCATGAGTTGCCAGTCTGATGGATTAAAATACACACCCATGAAATCATATAGAAACTGGAGCATCCTCAGCTTGGCCACTTGGTATACCATACATCCAATCTGCAGGGGCAGGTTGTAACGGATAGTCTTTTTAGCTAAAGTGATTTCATACGTGTCGTCATCGATGACCTCCACGGAGCGAAACAGAGGAGAATTCACTTTTTTGCGGGCTTGTGGGGTAGTACAGATGTTCACATTCACGTGCTTATTCTGGTTCGTGACCGTTTTGCCATAATAGCCATTGCCCGTCAATTTCCACGATTCACCGATGATGGCCTTACTCGGGTCTTGATCACCTTGACGACGGGCAGACGTCACGATGTCGGCATTCTCCGCAAAACAGGCGTTGGGTACGTACTGTATCACTTGGTATACGCGTGTGACTTCCAGACCGTGGCTCATGTACCACTGTAGTAGCGGAATGCCCAGCAAGATTTTCTCTGCCCACATACTGCCAATCAACATCCGTCGAGGTCGAGGCAAACACTCGTGTTGCTCAGCATAGGCCCCCATGGTGTCTCCAATATCATCCCGACCCACCAGCGTGTTGTTAAAGATGGAAGGGCACTGGGCGAAGAGGGGCTTGAGAGTGTCGGGAACATGCAGATCACATTCGACAAAGCCGTAGTGGCAGACTCAGAAGTCGCCGACGACTGAGCGAGTACTCGCGCTCTTTTAGGAAACGACGTAAATGTGGGAGGGCCTGGCACATGGTGTGAAATTCACACTCCCACATTTCGATAAGATGGTATCCTCTCTCTTTCACGTAATCGCCGTTCTCCTGCACTTCTTCCCGTAATTCTTCCGGTGTTTTTCCACGTCGTTCGTTGAAGCGTCCAGCGCTGAAATGGCATCCGTGGCCGTGCCAATAGCAGCCGTAAAATTGGAATACGGTGGGTGTTCTACCCACCAGGGCAAACCCATCGACGGGGAGTCGACGATCTCCTATGCGCTTCTCTGTGGCGTTGGTCTGATGGCGTATATAAATTCTCCGTCGATAGGCTTCCCAATCCAACCACTGGTCAGCCAGATGCTTGTAGGGAGTGCGTTGCGGTGTGAAATGCTGGCCTTCTGCCAACCAACGTGTATAATGCCCACTGGGCATAGGTTGGGCCAGAGACCACAGGTACAAGGCATTGGCATCGAATCCGATGATCTTAGCACAGGGTTTTCCACCGGGGAGAGTAGTGACGTCCTTCTCGTGATAACGGTGAAAAGTAAGACTAGGTCCGCCGACAATGTTCTGCTTTAGACAATCATGCATGTCCGCTTCTTTTTGCTGTATCAGCGAGAAGTAGGTAGGACACTGTTGAAAAAGATGGCGAAGCGCCAGACCCGGTAAACTCAAGCACTCCTTGAAGATGTCGACGTGCATCTCACGACGAAAGAGTTGAACCATTTTCTCGGCCGCTTCCAGGAAAGGAACCACATCTAAGTTATTATACCATATTAGGAAATCTCGCAAGGTCTGCATGTGTTGATCGTTCCATACCTGCTGTAGTTCCCGGTACGTGTCTTGCGGACATTCGACTTGCTTCAAATCGTCAAAGAACGCGTCCCGGGGTGGCAACTGTGTTTCCTCCAAACGGTCGAGCGTCGATATATACGTGTAAGGGAACCTCCCTTTGGTTTGTGCACAGTCATACGCCTTCACCCACTGATCATAGCTATAATTGGGAGCTAAGTAGTTCCGTACATCCAGGAAATGAAGTGATGTGGTAGTGAGGGCCATATGATTATTGATCTTCTTGATGACGGACTTGATGGTATTAGCCTGGGCCAAGTAGGGGTAGAGAAATTCCTTCACCATGTTCAAGTCGTATCGCCCCGAGTTGAAACCGAGCACCGGTAACTGGCCTAGGTATTGTAAGAAGCGCGCTTTCAATTTCTCCGCATACGGTTTAGGTAAAGGCACATCCTGCGACTGCATGGGTTCCGGCTCGGACTCCGACTCGGACTCGGATTCTGACTCTTCATCGTCACTAAACGATACACCCGGTATAGGAATCCGATCGTCCAGTTGGTCCAGTACGTCCTGGAACTTGGACACCAACAATTCCGTACTGGCCGCACTGACTTCCTCTAAATACTCCATCATGCGGGTGATCAACTCATGGGAATCCCCGGTGGACACGAAACAGACCGGTGCAGCGTCATAGCCGGGTACGTTGCTGGAAATGCTCACACTGAGGGGAATATGGCGCTGCGTCCACTGCGTTTTCGCTGAAAACATGTCCATGGGCTCCAACAGGGCCTCAAAATCGTAACACGCCCGGTAGGGAAAATAACGGTCCTCCTCCGGTATGATAAGACCCTCATCGGCCAGTTCCTCGAAAATAGTAGGCGTATTATGATACACACCGCCAGGAAATTTTCGCTTCACACTGTTGTCACAAATCTTCTCGTGCTTATGTAGGTCCCCAGAGTGGTGAAACACCCGATGGCATTGGGCACAACTGTAGGACTGGGCGTACAGGCTCATATTGTAGATCAGCGAAAAATGACTCACCCCATTGTCGTCGAAGACATTGACTTTCATCGTAGAAGCATACCGTTCTGTTGAACGACGAACCAATTCAGCCACAAATGTGTCCTCCTCGCATCGTAATCGGTATACAAAGATATTGATGTTGAACAGAGTTTCCACGACATCCAAATACTTGAACGGAACTCCACGGAACTGCCGCTCATCCAAGTCTCGCTCCTCTAAATACTGTTCCCAATAGCCATTGGCCACTCTATCACAACTCTTGGGATTACACTCGTCCAGATGCACGGCCAAACACCGAAACAGACATTTCCGGTCTTTGTAGGGTCCTTTTATCCCTCCCGTTAATGCATACAGTCCGGGTCGATGAAGCAGCCAAGGTGGTAGTAGTACAGGAGCACCGATAGGATGATCTCTCATTTTCGTGACGAAAAATGTGACGTTGGTCACCATTTCCACAAGCCATTTGGTATTGGGGCGTTGCAACCGGGCCCATTCCAATGGGTCCAACGTAGTCAGTTGGTCGATGAGTGGCTCCAGAGAAATCGCATCCGTCACCGTGAACGGCTGGTCAAACACATAGGTATTATTGCTGGGGTAATAATACCGCACCTGGTCCGTCTCCTTGTGCCGTAAGATGTAACCGAATGTCATATTCAACTTGAACGCTGTCACCTGGTCTGTGAAAATGTTCTCGGCATAGGTAGACAGATACGTGAGGTCCTGCAGTCGAAAGTTATACAAGGCCAATAGACGACGGTCACGGTGAAAACAATGGCGTATGGTAGCCCAGTGACGTCGATAAATGTCACTCACACGCTCGTCTTCGGGCAAGACTTCAACCGGAGGTGCTGCTGGGTCCCATGGAAAATCTTCTCCACGTCTCATGCTGCAGTGAGGCCCTCCTCTCGTCAGAACAGGCTGGTAGGCAGGCAGGCAGGCAGGCTGGTCAGCCAGGCAGGCTGGTCAGGCAGGCAGGTAGGTCAGATAGCTCCGTTGGTTAGTGTAATGAATACACCAAAGCACTAAAAATCACCCCTTTTATACGTTTTTCCCCACAATGGCGGCCAATGGCCGCCACCTTCGGGTGTTTCCGGTCAATAGCCGCCATTATCCGCCATTTTGGAAAATGGCGGCCAATGGCCGCCACCTTCGGGTCTTTCCGGTCAATAGCCGCCATTATCCGCCAAATGGCGGCCAATGGCCGCCACCTTCGGGTGTTTCCGGTCACTATCCGCCATTTTGGAAAATGGCGGCCAATGGCCGCCACCTTCGGGTCTTTCCGGTAAATCCGGTAAATCCGCCATTATCCACCATTTTCCCATCATGGCGGCCGGGAAAAACCCCAGTACATCAACAGACACGGAGAGACACAGACAAGTCTGGACATGTCCAAAGGTCACGCTCCATTCACCCAAACCGGAAGTGACGTCATTTTTACATCCGGGTGAAAGTTAACTCGATCGGGGTTTACACTACTACTGATGTGGCCCTAAGTCACCGAGGATGTCTTGTGCTCGTCTCAGTAAACTTGTTGCTAATTCTGATGCTTTGATAGCATTATCCCATCTATTCTTTTCTGCCACCATCTCAAAATGTACAAGGTGGTCGTGCCATCCCGCTGATCCATCAAAAATCTGCAGTCTGATAACTCGCATTGTTATTTTTTCTGTTTCAGGCGAGTAACTCCCAGATAGTCCATGTCACGACAGGGGACGTAACTCTTTCTGGAATATTATAAAGAAAAGTAACTCTTCCGCTTATATTCAATTATTCTCATTTATTCATCATCAATTCTCTATTTCCATCCATTCAAACAGTCAAATTCAAGCTCCTTCGGTCAGAGATATCTCGGAGTACCTTGTACGTGACTTGCTGATGATATCTTTATCAATATTTGTCGACTATTTGAATCTTGCGCTGATATCCAGGTATTTTGGTTCATTTTTGTGGTTATGAATTCGATAACGTCAAAGTGAACGAGGGCTGTCTTACAAATGTTTAACCCCTGTGTTATGACGTACCGGTACACCAAATTAGCGTGTTGTATGGTGGCAGTGTGACGGAAGGTGGATCTTAGCGAGCAGGTCATCTGCTCGTCGTCTGCTCGCTAACTTTCACACTACCATCATACAGCGGCCGTACAGCGCGCTAGTTTGGTAATTGGTGTACGTTATCACACAGTGTTGCATATACTCAAACTACCGGTATCAATTAAACCACAGTAAGATTCATTGGAAGTTCATGGAGGCGGCAAAGAAGAGGCATCGGCTTTTTTATATTTTTTTTTTATGCTTAACATAAGATATCTTTTGGATGATTATGTTATGGTCAAACTGATGGTTAAAAACAAACTGCCAGTGCAGGAATCTCGTGTTGGCAATTAAATTGGTGTCGTATTACATGATGGAGGTGGTAAGGTATAATTAGCACCATTAGTATCCCGTCCTGCCATTTGTCATGAACGTACATTGCATCACGGGATAGAAGCGGAATAAAACGACATCATGTTCCAGGCCGGGTAAAAGGCTACCGCACACCTGACCGATTTCTTGCGATCTGGTCTGATTCTTATCGTTTACCACAGATTGTGTTTGTAGTTTTACAAAGAGATTCCTAAGGTCTGTGAACAATGAACAATGTAAATGGTTAAGGCCGGCGCACAGATTCGCGATTATGTCGTGTGCGATACAAATCGGACCACATCGCAAGGAATTGTCTAGGTGCGCACACAGGCCCGCAAAACAGGAGAATTGGGGGGGGTGTGGACGGTGGTATTACGGTGAAGTGTCGAAATATGGGTCTCTATATATAACCCCATGCTTTATATAAAACTACAACGGGGGTTATACATAGAGACCCCATATTTCGACAATCCCCGTAATACCACCGTCCACACCCCCCAAAACTCTTGTTTTGCGGGCCTGTGGTGCGCGTTAACCGTTTATAGGCTTGGAACCTGATGACTTTTTATCCCTCTTCTGTCCCATGATGCAATATACACCCATGATAATGGGAGGCTTGCACAATAGGACCAGAAGATAAACCGAAAGTGATAGTTCTGTCACTTGATTGGTTAACTAATCCAATATCGAAGAACAGGAAATGTCAATAACAGAATCTGATTGGATAATTGGTATTGTGCGAGTTCCCCATTAAATGACAGGTGGAAATCACAAGAAAATTCAGTTAAACCTCCCACCTCCCGCATATAACACGACATAAATTTGATTACCAACGCGAGATCTATGGACTGCGCAGCCAGAGAAGCAAGGTTTAATTTGGTATGTTGGGTTACAAGCAGGACTGCACGCCTTGCGGCACGCGCACAGTGTCGTGTTATTATGCGATGTTAGACTTCAGGATCATTGATCACCTGTCATGTAGATGAATGGATGCACAAATCATCACGTGACTGACGAGAGGGACAGAACGTCACCACGATTTAGGTCCATTGATCATCTGCCATGACAAGCTCTACCAGGCATTCATTTCGTTCTGCATTGCGCCTCTCCATTTAGGGCTGTAAGGGTCTCACTGACTGTGCCGGAGATGACCCGAGGTCATCTGTTGCCACAGTAAACGAATATGGCGACCGTCTAACTGGGCGAATTGATATCAGTCACTACTCACCGATATATATTTCCGCAAAATATAGTTCTAGGTAGCTTCGGTGTAGCCTTGTTCTATACTACGTGAGAACAACACTACGGCTGCAAACCAATCACCAGATCGAGTTATTGGGAAAGTGCCGTACGGGCAATATTTGCCGAACTAATTGACCATAACCAATAAAATAATTCGATTCTATGTCCACTTACCTTCCATCAAATACCTCGTTTATGAGTGGCTGTCCATTTTTAGCTTTGCAAGAAGTCTAAACTCGGACGGGGGTAAAACTGTCCACATCGCCGCTGTGCGTGCAGTGTTTGGCGAGCGGTGTTGTGGCGCGAAATCGGCGTTCGGCGTACCCCCTCGTCCGAGTTTAGATGTCTTGCAAAGCTAAACGTCGACAGTCACTCTTAAACAAGGTGTTTTATGAAAGGTAAGTGGACATAGACTACAATTATTTTATTGTTATGGTTAACAGGTTCGGCAAATGTTGCCCGTCCGGCACTTTTCCAACAACTCAATCTGGTAATAGGTTTGCAGCCGTTGCGTTGTTCTCACGTAGTATAGAACAATTAAGGCTACACTGGAGCTAAGTTCTAGGGTAATTTGTCCAAAAGCTGCCTTCAAACTGTGTGAAACTGGCGTTTTGAAATACATTTGTTTAGTGTATTTCAAGATAAATATACATTTTACGATCAGTAAAACAGTTAGAAAGACCAGTTCTTGGTTTCTGCCGGAATCCTGCAAAACATGGCGAGACCCCCTAGGTACAGGGGTAAATGGAGCGTAGCGCAAAGCACCCTGGGAGAGGATGCTGCCATGTATATGAATGGATGCACCATTCATCACGTGACTGAAAGAGTGATAAAACGTCATTGGGTATAGGGTTATTGCTTCCGTACAATTATTGAATATTGTTAGCAGTTTGACTCGAAACTTGTGTGTTCTCATGTGTTCGCATCTTCACAAGTCGACTTCTCCGTTCACACTTCGGATTAGCCTTGATCGGACCACTGAATGCATTCAAATGTAAATTTCATCTGCAAATCAGAGACGAGTCAATTAGAACAGACCCAACAGTTGTGTATAGGGTGACGTAGGTCTATTCTCTCACTCAGTTACGTGATTCCTCCCAATATGTCGGTAAGGTTGGTCAGATATAAAGGACAACCATTAATCAATAGTTCACTCATACGACAGATTTCGAAATTCAAATGGATTCGATGTCAATGACGTTTCGTGTCTATATTTATGAATTCTTTTGAGTAGAGCTGGTGGGCTGATATATAAAGGGTATAGATACTTAAAATTGTCCGGTCTTTGTGCAGCTGAAAAGGCTCAAGTCTAGACACATTGTATGCATTGTCTCGTGATCCTTACATGGAGTATGAACCATATCAAGGCTAATTGTTGTTGTTGGTTAGGAAATCCCTCCTTTCATCTAGGAGCACCCTCTTACAGAGGTATTTAGAAGCTTGCAGTAACCCCGCCGCTTACTAGGGTGGTCGAGACAGGGTCAGTAGCAGTCGAGGTCCCGTGCTGTGCAGGCTGTGCAAGTAACTTATTTACAGTGCATTGACACCTCCTGACTGTACATATAGACCCGTCCCTTTTTCTGACCAGGTGTGTGCGATGTACTACTGTGAGTGGATTTATATAGCGGTCACTGAAAGACACCCAGGTACTTTATTCCCCAAGTGCCTCCGCTGGCGAAGGTCTAGCGTAGCAACTAGTTCCACCATCAGTCCATATTACCCTGGACACCGAATCAGTCCAGCGCCTTGTGAATAGGCGAGTATATATGTAAGCGGTCACTGGCGAGGGGCGAACCCACGCCAGCTGTAGCACTCCGGTCAGACACTCTAACCATTCGACCACGACACGCTCACAGCTAATTCGAAGTTTGAACGGAGAAGTCGACTTGTGTATGAAGATGCTGTGTCACTTTCTGGAGTGTTACGCTAAATTAAACTGACACGTGCAGTCTTACGTCTTTGCTGCTCGTTTGGCCACGTGGTTGCAGGTCGACGCAAATGCACTGCCATGGGCACGTGTTGGGAACTTGAATGGACTTCGAAGCTGTAAGGCAGTTGAGGCCTTCAGCTCAGCTGATAGCTCTCGTGTGCGCCGGGCTTAAAGAGGCCAATTGTCGAATGTCTTTTATACTATGGCAGCTTGAACAGATCGTGATCTGCAATTGTTTTTGGGCTAACGTTCTGTCGTATATTCAGGCTATCAAATTAGAGTATGGGACGATCGCCCTTCACTTCTCACCCTTCGTTGAAAGACTTGGCCCAAAAAAAACCCCCTGATGTCGGGGTCTGTTTTGTGTTTGTTGTTGTTGTTTTGTGGTTGTAGTTTAGTTCTTGTTGTTCATTCATAGAACCCGATGCTAGTTTCCAGGCCCCCTCCCCCTTCAGATCTAACACCTTGTGTATCATGTTTAAAAGGTCGAGGTTTGAAAGCTTTTTATAAGATCTGCCAGCCTGTTGGAGATGACCCAAGTCCAAGTCTGTGCACTAAGATTTTCGACTCTGTGATAAAACCTATCATTTTATATAACTCTGAAGTTTGGGGAGTTAACGAGCTTCCAGAGTCTAATCCTATTGAAGCTGTTCATACAAACTTCTGTAAATTTACACTTGGTGTTAACAAGAAGGCATGTAACTCAGCTGTACGAGCAGAGATGGGTATAGGCTACCCATGACAGTTTTAGCTAATATTAGCGCGATCAAATACTGGTGCCGTTTAGTGAGTTTACCAAACTCGAGACTTGTTAAACAGGCTTATTTACATAATCTTCAGCTTGCTGTTGACTATCCCAATACTTATTGCAGTATAATCAAAAAAATATTGTCCACCCATGGTTTTTATGATGTTTGGCTTCAGCAGTCGATTATTAGTACCAGCCATTTTCCACGATTGTTTGCCAGTAGAATTACAGACGAGTTTACACAGAATTGGCGAAGTACGATGTCCAGTCCATCAAATCATAAACTGGATACTTATGCTTCATTTAAACAAGACTATGGTTTTGAGAAGTATCTCTCTTATAAGTTAACTACATCTCAATGAGTGATGCTTACCAAACTATAAGAATAAGCAACCATAAGCTAGAAATCGAAACTGGCCGCTACCATAAACCGATTATACCCAGGAACGGTCGAACGTGCCAGTTTTGTGTGGGCTCTATTGGGGATGAGTATCATTTTGTTATGCATTGTTCAAATAATGCTGATCTAAGATTGTCGCTATTTCGTGAATTGGGTCTGATCGTCCCCATTTCAGAATATCATTCTTGTATATTGTTCACCAAACTTTTAAAATGTGATAGTTTTAAAATCACCAGAGTATTTGCTAAATTTGTAATACAAAGCTTCGACAGGAGAGTCAGTTGATATTCTGTACAGGCAGATTGACATGTACCAGTTTGAAATAATTGAAAACAATTCGAGCCTCTGTTGAGCCATGTAAAATCATACACTTGTTCATGTAAACTGTTACTGGCCTTAACCAATGTGATTTGTGTTTGCGCCAATAAACGAATCTGAATCTGAATCTGATTCTGTGGACTTTTTGACTATTTGTACATTTGGGTCAGAGAATAAACTTAAAATTCATCAACTTTATTATTTTATTCAACGGAAAATTGACACATTGTTTCAGCAATTTTAGTGATGTAAATGCAATATTCAAAAGACTAGATTGATGAATATGCCACTCTAATTTGTTGTGAATTACAAATCACTCATTAACCCAATACATAGTCTGTTGGGGTGGGTGGGTGGGTGGGTGAGGAGGGGGCAGATAAATGCATAGAATTTCCATGGGTTTATCATAGGCCCCCTATATACTATTAAGAGTATCAATTTACTCCACAGATATTGTGCAGTGACATCCATTTAAGTATCCAATCTTCACATTTTGACTTCCAGTATCATTCAGACAATGGATAGCCAATGTTAAGTTACTTCTATTATCCAATCTCTACATTTTTACTTCCATTTATCATTCAGACAATGGATAGTCAATGTTAAGTTTACTTCTATTATCCAATCTCCACATTTTTACTTCCATTATCATTCAGACAGTGGATAGCCAATGTTAAGTTTACTTCTTTTATCCAATGATCTTCATCTGTTTACTTCCATTATCATTCCAACATTGGATAGCCAATGTTAAGTTTACTTCTATTATCCAATGTCCTCATTTTCACTTCCATTATCATTCAGACAGTGGATAGCCAATGTTAAGTTTACTTCTATTATCCAATGTCCTCATTTTCACTTCCATTATCATTCCAACAGTGGATAGCCAATGTTAAGTTTACTTCTATTATCCAATGTCCTCATTTTCACTTCCATTATCATTCCAACAGCGGATAGCCAATGTTAAGTTTACTTCTATCATCCAATCTCCACATTATTACTTCCTTTATCATTCCAACATTGGATAGCCAATGTTAAGTTTACTTCTTTTATCCAATCTCCACATTTTTACTTCCATTATCCTTCATACAGTGGATAGCCAATGTTAAGTTTACTTCTTTTATCCAATCTCCACATATTTACTTCCATTATCATTCCAACCGTGGATAGCCAATGTTAAGTTTACTTCTTTTATCCAATCTCCACATTGTTACTTCCATTACCATTCCAACAGCGGATAGCCAATGTTAAGTTTACTTCTTTTATCCAATCTCCACATTTTTACTTCCATTATCATTCCAACAGCGGATAACCAATATTAAGTTTACTTCTATTATCCAATCTCCACATTTTTACTTCCATTATCATTCCAACAGCGGATAGCCAATGTTAAGTTTACTTCTTTTATCCAATCTCCACATTTTTACTTCCATTATCATTCCAACAGTGGATAGCCAATGTTAAGTTTACTTCTTTTATCCAATCTCCACATTTTTACTTCCATTATCATTCCAACAGCGGATAGCCAATATTAAGTTTACTTCTATTATCCAATCTCCACATGTTTACTTCCATTATCATTCAGACAGTGGATAGCCAAAGTTAAGTTTACTTCTATTATCCAATGTCCTCATTTTCACTTCCATTATCATTCCAACAGTGGATAGCCAATGTTAAGTTTACTTCTATCATCCAATCTCCACATTATTACTTCCTTTATCATTGCAAGAGTGGATAGCCAATGTTAAGTTTACTTCTTTTATCCAATCTCCACATTTTTACTTCCATTATCATTCAGACAGTGGATAGCCAATGTTAAGTTTACTTTTATCCAATCTCCACATTTTTACTTCCATTATCATTCCAACAGTGGATAGCCAATGTTAAGTTTACTTCTTTTATCCAATCTCCACATTTTTACTTCCATTATCATTCCAACAGCGGATAGCCAATATTAAGTTTACTTCTATTATCCAATCTCCACATGTTTACTTCCATTATCATTCAGACAGTGGATAGCCAAAGTTAAGTTTACTTCTATTATCCAATGTCCTCATTTTCACTTCCATTATCATTCCAACAGTGGATAGCCAATGTTAAGTTTACTTCTATCATCCAATCTCCACATTATTACTTCCTTTATCATTGCAAGAGTGGATAGCCAATGTTAAGTTTACTTCTTTTATCCAATCTCCACATTTTTACTTCCATTATCATTCAGACAGTGGATAGCCAATGTTAAGTTTACTTTTATCCAATCTCCACATTTTTACTTCCATTATCATTCCAACAGTGGATAGCCAATGTTAAGTTTACTTCTTTTATCCAATCTCCACATTTTTACTTCCATTATCATTCCAAAAGCGGATAGCCAATGTTAAGTTTACTTCTTTTATCCAATCTCCACATTTTTACTTCCATTATCATTCCAACGGTGGATAGCCAATGTTAAGTTTACTTCTTTTATCCAATCTCCACAATTTTACTTCCATTATCATTCAGACAGTGGATAGCCAATGTTAAGTTTACTTCTTTTATCCAATCTCCACATTTTGACTTCCACTATCTTTCAGACAGCGGATAGCCAATGTTAAGTTTACTTCTTTTATCCAATCTCCACATTTTTACTTCCATTATCATTCCAACAGTGGATAGCTAATATTAAGTTTACTTCTTTTATCCAATCTCCACATTTTTACTTCCATTATCATTCCAACAGTGGATAGCCAATGTTAAGTTTACTTCTGTTATCCAATCTCCACATTTTGACTTCAGACAATGGATAGCCAATGTTAATTTTACTTCTTTTATTCAATCTCCATATTTTTACTTCCATTATCATTCCAACACTGGATAGCCAATGTTAAGTTTACTTCTATCGTCCAATCTCCACATTAATACTTCCTTTATCATTCCACTGTAGCCAATGTTAAGTTTACTTCTATTATCAATCTCCATCTGTTTACTTCCAGTATCATTCCAACACTGGATAGCTAATGTTAAGTTTACTTCTATTATCCAATCTCCGCATTTTTACTTCCATTATCATTCAGACAGTGGATACTGGTAGTCAATGTTAAGTTTACTTCTATTATCCAATCTCCGCATTTTTACTTCCATTATCATTCAGACAGTGGATATTGGTAGTCAATGTTAAGTTGACATCTATTATCCAATCTCCACATTTTTACTTTCATTATCATTCAGACAGTGGATATTGGTAGTCAATGTTAAGTTTACTTCTATTATCCAATCTTCACATTTTGACTTCCATTATCATTCAGACTGGATAGCCAATGTTAAGTTTACTTCTTTTATCCAATCTCCACATTTTGACTTCCACTATCTTTCAGACAGCGGATAGCCAATGTTAAGTTTACTTCTTTTATCCAATCTCCACATTTTTACTTCCATTATCATTCCAACAGTGGATAGCTAATATTAAGTTTACTTCTTTTATCCAATCTCCACATTTTTACTTCCATTATCATTCCAACAGTGGATAGCCAATGTTAAGTTTACTTCTGTTATCCAATCTCCACATTTTGACTTCAGACAATGGATAGCCAATGTTAATTTTACTTCTTTTATTCAATCTCCATATTTTTACTTCCATTATCATTCCAACACTGGATAGCCAATGTTAAGTTTACTTCTATCGTCCAATCTCCACATTAATACTTCCTTTATCATTCCACTGTAGCCAATGTTAAGTTTACTTCTATTATCAATCTCCATCTGTTTACTTCCAGTATCATTCCAACACTGGATAGCTAATGTTAAGTTTACTTCTATTATCCAATCTCCGCATTTTTACTTCCATTATCATTCAGACAGTGGATACTGGTAGTCAATGTTAAGTTTACTTCTATTATCCAATCTCCGCATTTTTACTTCCATTATCATTCAGACAGTGGATATTGGTAGTCAATGTTAAGTTTACTTCTATTATCCAATCTTCACATTTTGACTTCCATTATCATTCAGACAGTGGATAGCCAATGTTAAGTTTACTTTTTTTATTCCAAGAGTAGATAGTCAATGTTAAGTTTACTTCTTTTATCCAATTATCTTCATCTGTTTACTTCCATTATCATTCAGACAGTGGATAGCCAATGTTAAGTTTACTTTTTTTATTCCAAGAGTAGATAGTCAATGTTAAGTTTACTTCTTTTATCCAATTATCTTCATCTGTTTACTTCCAGTATCATTCCAACAGTGGATAGCTAATGTTAAGTTTACTTCTATTATCCAATCTCCGCATTTTTACTTCCATTATCATTCAGACAGTGGATACTGGTAGTCAATGTTAAGTTTACTTCTATTATCCAATCTCCGCATTTTTACTTCCATTATCATTCAGACAGTGGATATTGGTAGTCAATGTTAAGTTGACATCTATTATCCAATCTCCACATTTTTACTTTCATTATCATTCAGACAGTGGATATTGGTAGTCAATGTTAAGTTTACTTCTATTATCCAATCTTCACATTTTGACTTCCATTATCATTCAGACTGGATAGCCAATGTTAAGTTTACTTTTTTTATTCCAAGAGTAGATAGTCAATGTTAAGTTTACTTCTTTTATCCAATTATCTTCATCTGTTTACTTCCATTATCATTCAGACAGTGGATAGCCAATGTTATGTTTACTTCAATTATCCAATTATCTTCATCTGTTTACTTCCAGTATCATTCAGACAGTGGATTGTAGTCAGTGTTAAGTTTACCTATTTTTATCCAATGATCCCCTTCACACGATGAAGTACTGCAGAAAACAGGGTAGACTCGTACCCAGCTCCAATTCGCTATCGCTCTATGGAGACTAGTTATCGACAGGCATTTTAAATCAGCACTGCACAGTGATTGGCCCATGGTATTCTTCACCCACAATGCCCCTCCACGCTTGTTTGGACGTCGGCAAAATGGTACATCTTCAGAAAATTTATGACCTAGGCCTATCCCAAAATTGTTTACCATAATCAGATAAACAAGACTAGTACGATCAGACAACATGAAGGCGAAAATACTGTATAATTGACGTAATTCGTTGTTTTCCGCGTTTCAATGGTTGATCTTCAATGCAGAATCTAGGTCAACTAAATTTATATAATGTCTGCTGCTTCAAACGAGTAGGCCTACAAGTACGTTCAGTTTTTATTTTTTAACAACAAAACTTGCATAATGTTAGCAACAAAAGTACATATCATAGGGCGTATGAACAGTACTATGTATTGAATGAAGAACAGAAATGCTGCAAATTCCCTGACCTGATCATGAACCTGTCACGTTAAGAACCTTGAAATAGGTCATAAATTTTCCGAAGATGTACCGTCTTGCTGGATGTCGTGGTAGTCGAAGAAGCGAGGGCTTTATTTAGGAAACATACCATAATCGCTCATCGCTCATCAAATCTTACCAAGGATCTATATAATACTTGGTGGATTGGTGGCCGTAGCGCTGAAGGCCCTTTATCGCACCATAGACGAGTACTGGTCACTAGATACACACGAACAACAACAACACATATTGACATTAGTCTATTTACCGGTCTAGATTTAGACCGGTAATTCAGCCAATCAGAAAATACAAAATGCCTGCCGCTGACTAGACCCCAACGGTGCGTGTGAGTTGAGGGCTAGGTACGAGTCTAAAAACAGGGTGTCCGCTGATTGGCTGTTATTCATCCCAGGAAGGAATGGTTGGTATCACACATATTGAAATTCTTTTTGGATTATTTGACAAAGAAAAATAAACAAAAAAGCTAGAACAGTGTCTGCAGACAGCAACATTGTTACAGCTTTTTGTCGGGTACCCCCATGAGGTTTCAGGGCATTTTCAGTTTCTGCAGGGTGATTGTCTATCATGGTGGCTGGTTCGAAAACGAGCCACTCATCATATGTTCAAATTCTTGATAAATTTGGCAGAACAAATAAATCTTTCCAGCGAGGTAGGTCATTTGTTGCAACGAAATATTGGGAATAGGTTTTTCTGGAGATGTGCCGGCCAGATTTACTACATAATAGCAAGGAATTTTAATAGTGCGGTATTGTCTAACCTGAAGGTAGCTAAATAATATATAGCCCTCCCGAGTATGAGGGCTATAGGTCGGCCCCAGTCACCTCCAGCGAGGGTTTTAGATAATTTTATTACGAATCACCCACCTCTGAAACTTCCGTACATCTAATCTCTATCCCCTCCTGCGCACTATTTTAAAATCTTGCGCACTATTGTGAAATAGTGACGCATATATCGCCGTCTGAATTTTCCAGTCGAAAACTTCAAGTCTCTACGCGCCATGTTGGTGACGTCACGCTATATGTGTGTATGGGCCATTTGCAATTGAACATGGCGCGCGAAGTGAAAGTCGTCGACTGGAAAATTCAGACGGCGATATATTCGTTACTATTTCACAATAGTGCGCAAGATTTTAAAATAGTGCGCAGGAGGGGATAGAGATTAGATATACGGCAGTTTCAGAGGTGGGTGATTCGTAATAAAATTATCTAAAACCCTCGCTGGAGGTGACTGGGGCCGACGTATAGCCCTCATACTCGGGAGGGCTATATATTATTTAGCTAACCTGAAGGCAGCTAGATTTCAACATTTTTTTGTTGTTGTTGAAAACGGCTGTTGGTGCATTCTTGGGCACTTGCAATCTTCTTATTAACTGTTTTCAGTTGTAAACAAAGGATTCCAGAGGCCTGAATGGGGCCGGAAGTGGAAATCTTGTTCGTTAAATTGAGTGACGCTATAGAAATTCCAGGGTTTCCATGGAAAAAACATGGAAAAGACTGACCCTGGAGTATTCTGTTTTCCATGGTTTTTCCATGCTCTAAATCCAGGGCATGAAAATTTGTTTTGAGAAAGGCAGGATATCGTAGTCCAGGGTTTCCATGGACGAGGCTGGACAAATTGTCCAGGGTTTTCATGGACAAGGATGGACACTGTCCAGTGTCTCCATGGACGAGAATGGACACTGTCCAGGGATTCCGTGTACAGGGTTTTTTCTGACAACTGCATTAATAATGTACATGTAGGATATGTGAAGATCCACCTGCATATATTAGCGGACAGATACATGATAAAATAGGGTAGGAAATATAGAATATATCATTCCAGGGTCTTCATCTGAAGATATGGAGGTGTTTATTGAGATTAGATGATACAAGGAAATGTTGCATTTTTGCACAATTGGAGATATGGCTGCATACTGGCATCTTTGCAACTGCTGGACCAAGGGTGCTAATATATGCACATTTGTGTGCCACCATATTCCCAAATTCACCACAGAATTTATCGGGTGGCTTTTGTCTACTTGTAGGTTAGACGACACTATTAAGTGTGTACCGCAGAAAGCAGGGCGTCCGCTGATTGACTGTTATTGATTCCAGGAAGGAATGGTTGGTATCATATATATTGAAATTCTTTTTGGATTATTTAACTAAAAAAAATATACAAAAAAGCTGGAACAGTGTCTGCAGACAGCGACATTGTGACAGCTTTTGTTGGGTACCCCCACAAGGTTTCAGGGCATTTTCAGTTTCTGCGGGGTGATTGTCTATCATTGCGGCTGGTTTGAAAACGAGCCGCTCATCATATCCAAATTCCCAATAAACTTGGCAGAACAAATCAATCTTTCCAACAAGGTAGGTCATTTGTTGCAATGAAATATTGGGAATAGATTTTTCTGGAGATGTGCTGGCCAAATTTACTATATAATAAGTAAGGAATTTTAATGGTATTGTCTAACCTCCCGGGGCCTGTCCCTGATAGGGATGTCCTCCATTTGCAATATCACAAGGGGTGGAGCTCCAGATGAACATGAGTTTTGATTGGTTGGTGAGAATCACAATCTTGGTGATGACTGACAGGTCTTAGAAGTCTGTTTATCAATGGGTTGAGAACCTTCAGTACACTCAAAGTGAAGACATTTCTATTTCCATCATCAGGTCCCTGTTTAACTTACAAATTATCATTTTAAAAAATCTTAGAAGTACTGGTGCAAGTAGCCTATACATAAACCATTGCTTCAAGCTGTGAATAATAATTAAACATAATTGTTATTATACAGTGATAAACTTTATTATCCCCACTTTTTGGCTGTCTGGTTAAATAACCATTTGTTTCCTGCATACAGAATGAAAAACTAGCTATGCTGAGGGACATGACAGCTTGACAGTTCTCAATCCCAGCAAAATGGCAGTTATACAAATCTACTCTGGCAGCTAAAGGCTATTGAAGGCATAACAAGGGCAACCTCATACTGTTACTGGAGCTCAAATCTTGGTTACACTGGCTTACATGGGACACATTCCTGTTCATTTTAAAACTCCCCATTTTGCAGATCGAGGCAAAGGAGCAATTCTCCTGACAGACCAGGTCATAATGTGAACTGAGGTAGTACTACAGGTCACTCAACTGCCTCCCATGACCTTTAAGATAAACAAATGAATTAGCCAGATAAATGACAGGGTCAAATGTAATGGTTCCTGTTTTCTTTTTTTTCTTCTTTTTTGTAAGATTTTTTGTGTAATTTCAGTGAGAGGGTTCTGACAGTTTGAACCCAGAATTGACATCAGAAATGAGGCTTGCCAGCTGTTGACAGATTCTGGCTGACAACCCCCCCAGAGAGCCCCATTGTAAGTACAGCTGTATCGGGGAGTTCAAACTTCTCAATCAATCCATTAGATCTACATTGTAAATATTGTACCAATCCTATAGTACTCCGCCATTTTCATTGGCTCCTGTATTATTGGTACATTATCAGTTTATGCCATAATTCCATTCATTATGTTATAAACTAGCAATTAACTAGTGCACTCATTTTGAACATAGACATCAAATAGCACTGGGCAGCAGAGCTTGTTGGAAAAAGTAGGTAATTACCACAAATACTTCCCTATGTGACTGCCTCAGATGTATGATTTCTTGTCAACTGCTCACAAACAAAATACAAAAGTCAGCTGAAGAGAGTGCCTGATGTGATGTCAAAAAGAGAGCACAATGATGCCAGTGACATCTGCGCACTGATTTCAATACTCAGCCCAACATGTTATAGTTAAATGATGACACGAGACAATATATGCCACATATTGGCAAGATATTGTCTGCCAAGATATTGTCTGTCGAAGCCCCCGAGAGTGCAATATTGTGCCAATATTTGGCATACATTGTCAAGTGTCTTTCATATAACTGTTTTATCCAATGATCTTATAAGCATAATCGGGTGTGAAGCTCCGCCTCTTTCGACCTAATCTGTAAAAAGGAGGTCAGCTGTGGTGTATTTCAAATACACCATATGCGGTATTTGAAATACATCATGGGTGACTTGTGTAGTATATTACAAGGAAATGATCAAAGAAAATTCGAAGAGTCGTATTGGATAGCGAAGGCTTTGACATTGGAATGTATGTAAAATCACTACATAACACCTGGCAGGCACTGTCTTCAACTGCCTTTTCAGTTAGTTTTTTTTAGTAGTTAACCAAAATCGGACTTCCAAAGCAGTCACAGACAAAGGTAATTGTCAGACTTACCAAATAGATTCCTTGGGGGAAATTCAAAGACTGAAACTGAGCCTTCAGTATCTTCTCAGATATGAAGGCCAGGTTTGATATATGGCTATTGCAAGGCCCTGCAGGTTTACCTACCCAAAATACTTTGTAATAAGAGATGTTTAATAATTAAGCCACATGTACAGATATTACTAAATGATGTGATTCCTCCAGGAACATCGAGTTTGTCTTGATGCTTTTTGGGCACAGTCTAGTGCAACTGGTCCCACTTAACAGTTGCTGGCCAATTTGGCCTTTAACATGTAAACCACTCACTCAGTCTCTGAAATGAAAACAAAAGTATAAAAATCTTTGTTGTTATCTAAAGCTTGAGGCTTGAAAAGTAATTAACTTGTCAAAAGGCCTGATGAAATGACTTGAAAATGTTCTATGCTGAAATGTCACCTCTGTCGATAGCCTTT
This sequence comes from Hanleya hanleyi, assembly GCA_036873755.1. Lineage (NCBI taxonomy): Eukaryota > Metazoa > Mollusca > Polyplacophora > Lepidopleurida > Hanleyidae > Hanleya > Hanleya hanleyi. The sequence continues at coordinate 13,939 of JAVTVY010001522.1, read as the reverse complement.
GCAATCTTTGCCATATGTGTGACATCACTTCTGACTTCTCAGAGGAAATTCACTGAAATATTATACAAATCTGAAGAACAAGCTGTCAAGCCTGCACGATTATCATACTGATAACAACTGAACTGCACAAAATTAGAATGGTTTGCATGTTAATGTTACCAGGATAGAACCATGCCAAACCAACCAGTGATAATTGTTGTTCTGCTGCAATATGAACAGTAGTCTTGGTACAGGTAGATTAACCTCACACCAAAACACATGAACAGTGTTCAGTATGGCTGCCACAATGGCTACCGAGTCTGAAGTAGAAACCTGCATGCATGTTCAGGTGTCCATGTACATGTATGCCATATTAAGCTCCTGAATGTAATATTCAGAGCTGAGCACTAATTTCAGCCATGAAAAAAAGATAAGAAAAAAGTTCAGTTGATTAAATCTGATAGCTCATTATAAATGATTAATGGCCCGAGACAAAAGTGTGTCCGATACAATGTTTAAAAACTATCTATTTGAATGATTATCATCTAAGGAAGCCATTATGTATGATGGGTATATAGATGAAGCCTGAGCTTCTTAAGAGGCATAACTGAAATTTTCGGTTTGAGCCGAAGTTTGCACTCGGCCACCTTGTAGAGTGACCCAGTTGTATGATTATAAGGTGGGCGGAAAAGGTTAAATTTGTGATGTAAGTTCATGCACGATTACCGTGTTGACTTGCGAGTGGGCTTGTGCTTTCATCGGGACCAGGCTGTTTGAGGAAAATGACATTTTGTCAAGGTCTTAACTGTTTTCTTTGGCTCCATCCATAACATCTGATGATGTCAACCTTGCTGGAGTGAGGACCCACAGTGGCAACGACAAATTGTCTCATTTACATGATCTGTCTTCATTCATTATTCTTTACCTCCTGCAAACCCCCAGTCTAATGCATGTTTCTGTTTGCACTGCTCGAACAAAATATTCCTGCACGTATATGTACACCCCCTTCCAGAGCCTCCTCCCACACATGATCAATATGGCCTTGAGCCCCAATATGGCAGTTTTACTTCTTCCTCAGGTCTACCAATCAATAAATCAGCATTTTGTCCCATTTATTGCTCATAATAACACCTTTCCATGATGTCACCTTTCTTCACATCTAATTTGATTGAGCTGGATGGGGGAATTTTAACTATTTTATTTCATGCTCTTGGTATACATTACATCAATCAATCATTGCTTCTGTGAATCCCCCTATAAAAATGTCTCACTTTTAATTTGTTAATGCTGAACTGAACAATCAAAACATTAATCGCTTGTATTACATACAATATTTACTAACACATGAGAGCGGCCTGCATAATCAACACAGGATGTCCTGGCAATAGTTTTAGGCGGGTTGACTTTATTACATGATCAATTCAAGCCCAGCTGGCAAGCCTTGCTCCATTCATAAAATAATCATTTGTTGAATGATGTATGCATGCCTTATCAGATAGTGGATTCATTCATACATCCAGCTCCCTGGGGCATGTATGCTCATTATGTCAATGAGCAATTCTGTGGTCACAGGCCAATGGTTTCGTAACACAGTCTAGAATAGGAGATAATTTGTGTCCTACCTTAAATATCCCAATATTCTCATCACCATTGTATTTCTGACCAATATGTGGTGATTTGGTTATTTGGTTAGTCCTACAATCTGGAATAGGATATAATTTTGTTCTATGCCTTAAGGACTCGAGGCCCGGGGAATAGGCTCAAACTATCGATATTTTTTTCTTTGCATATTTCAAAAGTTGAAGAAAAAACCTATCAAGTGTTTCTGTTATTTTCCTTAAAAAATGTTTGCAAACGTGAAATTTTAGCTCTCAAAAATTCACTTTCTGTGGAAGAACTCTGCCCTGTGGGCATTAGCGCGCATTACTCACAGTCGGTACCGTGTTATCGCCTGCTGTGACTTCGCACCTTGGCTAATATTTCTTGTCACTGCAATACACACAATTCGCACGCTGGGCTCATTTATTATAATTAGTTGTTTTTCTACTACATTCATGCCAAAGCCGCCATCGTTTACAAAATATTGAACAGGAAATTATATGGTCTATCTCAGTGTTTTCGCGCCACATGACAAAATAAAAGAATACAAACACACTGCTCAGGTGGTCAACCATTTCCGGAAAGCATGTGGTATATGCAGATATATATATTGCGAATTTGCGTAATGTTTTTCATATTATCTCACTTGACATTCTATCAACATATCTTACTTGCCAACACAATCATGGGAATAACACGTTACAAGATTAGTAGGACACGCATGCAGGCAAAAAGAAAATTTGATAAACATTATTACACGACTCCTGCTGTTCGGTCATATATACCTCCGATTCAGTATTACTTCAAACTGCATTATCGCATTATACATGCGGCAAATGTAGAAAGTGAGGTATTCATTCAAAATAAATACGTTACGTATTCACCATCGTACATATAATTATAAAAAAGGCAAACATTATTCCCGCAAATTGTATACTTTCGCGATAATAATAAAGTTTTTTAACTCCACACCGGAAATGGCCGCTGCCAGTTTTTTCCCGTTTGAGGTCTGTGGACTGACCATTTCCTGTTTTCTTCTCTTTCCTTGAGCTAGACCTTTTCAGTCGGCAATTAAATCCATGAATGTCCAATTGCCGCAAATCACATCTCTGTAAGCCTTCTATAGAATGCTCGACGTCTACTCAATCACCCGCGGTGAGGGATTTCGGAAGGCGTGAAAACTGACCAACGGGGCATATTCGTGACTGGTTTTCTACACTTTCTCAAAATATATTGTTCCAAAGTGATTAAAGAACGTTTGGTCTATAATCCCTATATGTTGTGTGAGAATATTGTGTCATTATCATGAAGTAGCGGATAATAATTACAGAATATCATCTGAAAAGTAGATTATTTTTGTTTACGGTCTATATCCGACATCTTTTTTTACACAGCTGGTACATACAAACTTGCTAATAACTTCTCTATTTTTCATGCGATCATGTCAATTTTTGGGGAGCATAATATATACATTACAGTCCGAACGAATGTGTCTCAGTTTTTCAAAATGTTGCTTGTTTTGAAGTTATTGGAACTTGAAATAGACTTTCATTTTGTTTCAAAAAATAAACTTTACAACGCTCTCAAACTTTTTCTAAGACTTTAAAAAAAACACTGAGACACAATTGTTTGGTTTGAAAGGTTTATTATCGCCATGCAAAATCTCGGACTCCTTATTGGTAAAATAATAGGTGAAATTAGCGATATAAAAAAGACATTATTTTTTTGAAATAACTTTTCTAACTGCAACAAAACCGGTGAAATAAACGTAAGAATTAAATTTTTACTTTATTTGGAACGCCCGAATCGTGATCTTTCCAACCATATAAAACATATATCAGGGGCGTTGGAAGCAAATTCAAAGTGGTACGGCCACTATCATAGCACTTTAGGTGAGGGTCCAGGGGCCGCCAAGGCCCCGGAAGCTCATGGGGTCTAGAACGCCGGAGACGCGTTCTGAGCGATTTCTGGCGAATAAAATCACTCTGCAATGAAGTGTATTTTTGGTTCTCTCCTAATCCTTTTTACCATGAAAACGCAATCGATGGTGGTTTTCTGCGATGCTGAATTACAAAAAATATGCATAGTAAAATACCGTAACCTAGACACATTGTGTAGACGTAACCGATATAATTATTGTGGACAATGGAGTGTTGATAAATTCATTGCAGAAGTAACGCCATCTACATTCATGGTTTAGCTAGCTATACTTCTGCAATATTAAAGCTGATCCATGTCGACGCGCGTAGCTTTTATAACAGGCCATGACTGCTAACAGTAAATTACTTCATGGACAAGGGACGCAAAAAGAAAAAAAAATGTGAGAAAACCCCTCTACCCCGTCCGTCATTACAGTTACAGTACAAGGCAGAAATAACTTGCTCATAAACGCGAGTGAAAAAAAAGATTTTCGCGACTTTAGTTTATTAATCGCGACCGGAAAACTCGCCTAAATCGCGCAAAAAAACAAAAGCATAATCTCGACTGAAACGCGTCGACCGTACGCGTTTCAGTCGCGATTATGCTTTTGTTTTTTTGCGCGATTTAGGCGAGTTTTCCGTCTGCGATTAATAAATTATAGTCGCGAAAATGTTTTTTTTCACTCGCGTTTATGAGCAAGTTATTTCTGCCTTGTACTGTACTTGGAGAACGAACTACTTGCGACAGAATTATGGCTGGGGGAGGGAGAGCTAAAGCCCCCGTTAGACCCCTCGCCCCCTTCCCATTTCCAACACAATCTCAGTAAACTCTGATATAATATCACGGAATATTATATCTGAATTCAGCCCTATATAAATCCCGTGCGAGTTGAAACTACTATTGTTAGCCAATCAGATGGATAGCTGGTTGTAACTATTTCATAATCACGCCCACAGTATTACACGCGGTAGCTCGTGGTCTAATATATAAACATTATCCTGAAACAGTTTCCAAATATGGCATCATTTCCAGACAGGGTCCGTAAACATCAAAGAGTTTACTCCCGCCGAAAAGTCTGGCTTTGGTAGGGGTAGAAAATATAAAAAGATTGTGCCGTGCGAAGGTCTTAATCTCTTTGAAGTAAACATCAATCATTGTCAGAGCGAAAAGGTTGAAATGGTCGTGATTGGCTTATTATGGGATCTCGTAGAATATCGGCGAACATTTCGCACAAAGTTTTCATAGCGTTACGTCTAGATGGTATTCCCCTGATTTACCATCTTGGTTTACCTAGATTGTTTCCAACACTGCACCGGGCCCGCGAGAGAGCAAATAGCGCGAAAGAGCGAAGCGACCAAGCAGTGGAAGAGTCTGAGAGGGTGCTACCCCCTCGCAGCGTTAGCGATTTTTATGAAAACAAATGAATAAAAATGTCACCAAATGGCGCTTTCAGAGAGCATCTGAGCAGTGTTTTGTTCCCGATAGGATAAACAGGAGAACAGTGTAAAAAGTGTGTTCATGTGATACAACATGAAAAGAGCTCCTTTATTAGGCCGTATATTGTTTGAAATGCAAGGTCGGGTAAAGGTAGCATGCAGCCAGAAACATCCTAGCGTGTAGGCCTGTGACATATTGGACAAGCGAAAAAGGGAATTCGTATCAAGAAAATCAATTAATTTCTTGTTTCGTTGATAAAATAACGTGAACATCAACCAGCATCATGCATATGAACGTACATATTACTTTCCATGCACGATCGGAATTCTTCCAAGAGGCCTATGGTTAGGCGGTGCTCAGAGCCGCTAACGAATTCAATGGCGCTCTGGACCGATCAGAGTCTTATGCAACTTGGAAGCTATCAAAACTGCTTGGAGTTATATTTTGTTTTCTATTTTGTGTTTTCTTTTTTCTTTCTTTCTTTCTTTGTTTTTTTGTTTTTTGTTTTTTTGTTGTGCAAAAGTGGTACGGCCATGGCCGTACCTGCCGTACCGCTTCCGACGCCCTTGTATATATATATGTGAAGTGGTTGTGATGAAATGAGACAGAATACACGAGGGTGTCTAGTATCGAGCGCTACCCCGGGCCTCGAGTCCTTAATTATTCCAATATCTCACCACCCTTTTAATTATTTCTGACTGAAATGTGATGATTTGGTTAATTACCATCTGGTTTAGCAGATAATTTGTGTCCTATGCCTTAATTATTTCGATATCTCACCACCAGTTTATTTCTGACCAATATGTGATGATTAATTACAATCTGGAACAGAAGATAATTTGGGTCAAATATGCCTTAACTCTGCCAGTATTCATTATTTATAATCACTACCATTTGTCTCACCAATGTGGTGGTTTGGTTAGTCTGGAACAGATCCCGAGATAATTTGTGTCCTATACCTTAAATATTTCAATATTCTCACCACCATTTTATTTCTCACTGATATGTGGTGATTGATTACAATCTAGAATAGGAGATAATTTGTGTCCTATACCTTAAATATTTCAATATTCTCACCACCATTTTATTTCTGATATTTATTTGTAGTTAAATTTTGTTAATCTATTTATTGATAGGTTTGCTTTCCATGATTTGACTTTCATTTTCATTTAGTTAGCGGTGCAGTTTTCATTTTGGTTATCAGTTTGTTTCAATTACTGCTCTTTTTAACATTTATTATCATTTGAAAAGATTGAACATTTTGTGTATCAGTTTGTTTACGGTTTCATCAATCGGTTCATTGATCATTTTGGTTATCATTTAGTTATTAGACTTTCGTTCTGTTTATCACTTGGATAGCTTTTTTTTTAAACAAAAACCAATGAAATGCTAATGGACAACGACCATTCAACAGAATGTACTATTCAAACTCGAGTATATTCCAATAAGCAAACTTTGATTTAAGAGATTACTGAATTATGTTACACAATACATAGTTGAGCCAATTGCAGATACACCAGCCCATCCCACTAAAATAGTAACATCCTTGTTAAAGCAAATTATACACCACTGCCAGAGAAGGTTATATGTGCAGATCAATATAAGGGAAACTGGGTTAAGTTATTCTTAAGTTATTAATGCCCAGTGACCATAGGTAATCGACAGCAGTGAAGGGCTAATGCGTTATTTGTATGGGTTTTATTAAATTTGTGTATCTGGAAATATCAAAGGTACGGTAATGGACATCCCGGACATCATACGCATATCATAAACTATTTTAGGGATGGTCGTTACATGGACAGCTTGTTAGGACCGAACTGTGTCATACAACCATCAATAAGGTCAACTCATGATATTCCCAACAGTAGTTAATCTGTCAATATAAATGACTGTACATTTGGGTCAATAATAACCTAGTACATTTGATGGATCATCTCAACCATGAATATAGTAATCCCTATATAATTCAATCCCCCTATCGAAATTCAATCACCTACAACTCTGTGGACAATTACAGTCACAATCAATGATATAACAAAGAAATAATGGATTATTTACATGATTTTGAAACTTTCGGTTCTAATAAATTTGATCACCCCTCAGATTTTATGGCGGGAAATTTGACTTCCTGTGATTGAATTATTAGAGGGGTTAGTTTTGTATATTAGATGGATCAATCTCAACCATGCATGAATATTGTTGTTAAGAAAATGTTGAAATATGTTGCATATATAAAATAACTGAAAATAGACCTTTCTAAATTTGTACGACTGATGGATGGTAAATCTGAATAATTTCATGATGGCTAGAGCATGTACATGTATTCATGAATGCTAAAATTCTACAGTCTTTCTATATTCCAGTTGTATATGGACCAAGCAGTATGGTGAATAGTTTTCCCCGTGAAAGCCCCACCATTAATCTGTGTCACTGACTATAACCCTGATCTGTGACTGACACATCCTCTCCCAGTACTGGCACATATACATCACCTTGTTATAGGCTAGCTGGACCACTAACCCAGGTAAGCAAGCCCATGAAGGCTATCCCAACTCAGTCCCCCAGCTGATCGAGTCACATGGTGTGTTATGCACCCCCCCCACCCCTCCTTTCCCCCACCCATCCTTTCCCCCACCCACCCACACAACCCCCATGTATTTGTCTTCCATCAAATCATATACACAGGCAGTGCTACACACAGTCCAGCTGTGTAATTTGTTCTGTAGAAATTAAGCATCAATGAGAGAATTGAGTCAATGCCTGAATGATCTCTAACCATCAAATGCTGGCTGGTATGCTACATGTATATAATTGATCACTTTTATATCTCTGCGTTATTGCTTCCTTTTTTATTCAAAATGTACAGGTATATATGTATAGCAGAATTAGAAATGCCAGATACTTGAAAGATTTTAATGGATTTAATAGCTGATTTGTTTGGGCAGTAACCGATTAATGAATGGTGCTCACCTGCCAGATGTTCTTTGCATTGAAGACAATATGGACCATGCAGTAAGTCTTATAGTCCAATAACATAACAGTACATGCATAAAAGGGAAATAGAAATGATAGGGATATGATGTATATAAGCTCTAACATGGAGAGGCATCAGGGATTCTGTGGTAGGAGCTTTCCAAGGAAACAAATGCTTAAAATTTTCTCTTAAATATACAGTTAAACATAGCTGCCTATTAATCGACAATACTTGGGACCAGATAAAAGTGTTGGCTTTGACAGTTATCAAGGCTCAAAATGCGCTACTCTAAATTTAAGTATTGGGACCGTGGATAATGTTGGTATTTAGAGGTTGGTCAGTTTACTGAGATATTCACAGCTAGTTTCACTGTACTTTGTACTTGGAAGCCATTGTAATTTACTGGAATATTATACTAAGACAGAATAGCACATAAGAGACTAGTATTATATATATTTGGCCCCGTGGGGCTTCCGGGGATTGACCTGGGATGTCGTCGTGCACACCGCAGGTCATGGTAAGAATAGGCCTCAGCTCCTCGGACAGCTTGTCATAAGAGGTGACTAAGTTAACTGCAGGCACCCGTGTGGTTCCCAGGTGTGAAAGAGAATAGGACCCAGCGTCGTGATATGACTGAAATATAGTTGAAAGCGACGTTAAATCGTACTCACTCACTCACTCATTATATATATTTGTCTGATGGTATTCTGTCCTGCTGCATGGGTATGTTCCCACCAATTTCGATGTTGGATTTGTTTGTATGATAAACGGAAAACATTCCATCTTATACACATTCCTCATCTAAATTGTCCTTGATATGGGCTCAGTTTGTGTTACAGATAAAATTTCTCAATTAGTAATGAACAATTAGGAAACAGCTCATGAGCACCCATTTCCTGTGGATAGTTAATCTATGGTATATTTCACCGTACTCACCAGCCTATATGCCTAGAGTGACTGCATAACTCGCGTTCACAGGAACTTCAACCAGTCCCCATAAATAAATCAGCAAAGAAATAAGCTAACATGGCTAAGAGAGGAAATGAACTGCATGAAAAAAAGGATGAAAAAAAGAGACCGTTATCTTTTTTCTTGCAATTCGTACATGCTGTAGTTCATTCATAGAGAAAGTCGAGAGGGTTAGTGAAACCTATTTCTGTTCACATATGCTCATCCTATAAGCTAACACCTACTATTTCTGACAAATGTTCATTCATGTACCGTTATCTGGAAGGGTATGTCATTATACAAACCGAAGGTGTCAGCACTAGCTCATCTTCAGTTACATATGTACTATTTATTCTTGGAATGTCGGAATTCCTGTCCTTGATCCTTCAGCAAATGATGCATAAGTTTACCTGGCACTCAATTTTACATTTATATAATAACATTTTGCCAGTTTGTAATGTATGCATTTTCAATGGGAGTCTTTAATAATAATAAACAAATAAAAAAACAAACAATTAAAATAAATTAACGAATTAAATGAAGTTTTCAGAAACATTTGAGATGTTTAATTGAGCATATTTAAGATTTTATAAATATCAGTTAATTTCCAGTGCAAGGAGTTCAAGAAGATTGTAAAGTATCAAACAATTCAATCAGAGAAAGCCAGAGTAGCATTCTCCCTCCCAGACATGTTGAAGGAATGGCAGAAAGTATGATAGCTCAGATGTTTTCAGAACTGGTACACTCTTAATACTAGAGTGTTTCTGAGTGTTAATTTTCAAGTAAAGACACAGTAATAGCGCTTTAAAGGCTGTATTAAACACTTTGGAGAGTCATGATCAAGACACGATGTTGTATCAACAGTTATTCTGTTATCTATTCCACATTAGAAGCATTGATTGCAACATTTTATAGTGATTTCTCTCAAATTGAAGATATCAAATTTAAAGGTTTATGCTGATGAAAATTGGGGGGGGGGGGTCAGAGTGGGTGAGGTTTATGACAAAAAAAAGTGGTTTTGATTTTTCCAGGCTTTCGCCCACCATTATCAATAGTGATTAATTATAAGAATAATTAAAGATTTATTATGGGTGCCTGTATAATGAAGAAAGAGGAGAATGGTGATTAATGTTCGTGATGGACACACAAGGAATTCTGGGTAAACCTCCCATGTAAATAGAGTGAGTGAATCAATAGAATACATAGGTATGGGATGCACAAATGTGGATGTATCAGGGCCTGGTCCAGGCCTTTCTGTTAGCCTGTTATAATGGGTTTGGGCACCATGAATTTGGGCGCCCAAAGGATAAAAAATAAGAAAGATTTTTTTCTTTTTTCTTCTTTTTAAGCAAATTTTCTCTCTGAACAGGCTGAAACCAATACTAATGCAAAGTACTGTTGCCAAATATTAAGTTATCAGGCTGCTGTATTTACACCATTTAATACTCCCGCAGCTTCCATAGGCTTTGGCAGTCCCACATCGTGGCCTATTTCACTATAAATTGTCACACTCTGCGCTGTGTATGGGTGCCCAAACTACAAGTCTAGATCAGACCCTGTGTATATGGACACCTGTATGAAGGAGGAAGAATAGGTAGGCTTGGTATTACGATGGCTCTCGATTATGGCGTTTTATTTCCTTACACACACACAGGGTTATAAGAAATTTAACAGAATTTCACTGGTTTGAAGAGTTTTAGAGATGCATGATAACTACTAATAATTTTCCAAAATATTGGCCTCGTAGTATGATTTGTTTACTATATCAGATACAGCTGGTGAAAATTGAGGTCAACATCAAAGGTCAAGGTGAATATCCCGAATTTGGTCCAAAAATCAAGAAATAATGAAAATTCAATTTTATGTTTTTGAGTGGATACATCAGGGATGTCATGTATCTAATTGGCATAACAATAGACTATATGTATTCTCACCTGTTGAATAAAAAATCATTTTATCTTCCACTGCAAAATTATAGTATATCTAACAATATATAATGTATGTTGCCTAAAGATTTTGGGATATGATAAGGACTAACGGAAACTTCCTCTTTCACCTCGATTTTAGAAAGGTAGTTATTCGTAGCTAAATTGAAAGATTGAACTATTACACTACTTCAATAGGATGTACAGGGAAAACTGTGAATACTGACACCTGGGAAAACCTCTAAATACTGACATTATCTTGGGTCCTAATACTTTAATTTCAGGTATATGTTGAGCCTTGATAAACCAAAATTCTGTCAAAACTGACACTATAATCTGTCCCAACCATGGTTGGTTTACACAGGTTTTACTGTATTTTTAAATGCATACATACACATCAGGCTTGTTCTATTGTTGTGATAGTGGGTAATGTAGGGCTGCCTCCGGAACCCCAATTTCTCTGTACAGTATTATACTGAGGAAATACAGAGAGAGGAGGGAAAAGCTTGAATGAGATATATGGACAATCAATAGGACCAGGCTAGTAGGGGAATGAACCCTTGATAGTGTGTGAATAATTGAGGATATACCATCAGGACAGGATCAATGACTACAGGGAAGGAGAGCTGCATGGCAGATTTGATGAATGAATCAATGAGCATATGAATGAAGAACTAGGATGATATTTAGATATTGATGAAAGTGGAACAATGAATGAATGGATAAATGAATGAACGTCTAAAGAGGGAATGAAATAATGAATGAAATAATGAATTGACATTAATTCATGTAATAGTGAATGAATTATATATTTTAGTTAATGAGGAATTTCAGAATATGCTGAATTGATGTATTCAGTATGAGAAGAAGCTTTTATAGAATGGTAATTATAAAGAGTGGAGAATGAGAATTATGAAATATTGAGGCGATGTTAGCAAGGACTAATCAATAATGAATGCATGTATTATAGGGAACATATGTAGCTGATATTGATATAAGCAGTCTGGAAAAAGTGATTCTCATTATACATGCAAGATATAGGTAAATAAATGATAGATGAAAGACAATGAATGAAGTTTCAATGAATGGCAGTAATTGATGGATGGGGAATTTAATGTAGGCTGTGTCAGTGAATCCGAGCTAGAGAATTGCTATTGAAATTTATCAATATTAATTTTCAAATCTGCTTAAACCAATAACATGAAAGTTGGGTAAGAATTATGACTGACGTTTTCTTATTTTTTTGTTTCTGATCAATGCGCGTGGCCTTCTGAATCCTGCACAACAACACTTTTTTCACAAATATTTATCAGCAAAATTATCTCCCTTTAATGAGGTGAGAGGCACCAGACTGGAATTTGTCTGTAATACGTGTTAAAGAAGGCTTAGTATTGAAGAAAGCTGTGTTAGTATTGAAGAAAGCTGTGTTAGTGTTGAAGAAAGCTCTTTGAGAAGGCCGTGTTAGTGTTGGAAAAGGTTGTGTTAGTTTTGGAGAAGGTTATAGTATTGGAGAAGGTCAGTGTTAGTGTAGGAGAAGGCTATTGTAGCTAGGCTGTGGTAGTGCTGGAGAAGGCATTGTTAGTGTTGGAAAAGGTTATAGTGTTGAAGAAGGCAGTAATGTTGGAGAAGGCTGTGTTAGTGTTGGAGAAGGCTATAGTGTTGGAAAAGGTTGTGTTAGTTGAAGGCTGTGTTAGTGTTGGAGAAGGTTATAGTATTGGAGAAGGTCAATGTTAATGTTGGAGAAGGTTATAGTATTGGAAAAGGTCAGTGTTAATGTTGGCGAAGGTTATAGTATTGGAGAAGGTCAGTGTTAGTGTTGGAGTTCAACGCTATAGTGAATGTTGGAGAAGGCAGTGTTAGTGTTGGAGAAGGTTGTGTTAGTGTTGGAAAAGGTTATAGTATTGGAGAAGACAGTGTTAGTGTAAGAGAAGGCTATAGTGTAGGAGAAGGCTGTGTTAGTGTTGGAGAAGGCAGTGCAGTGTCGGAAAAGGTTATAGTGTTGGAGAAGGCAGTGTTAGTGTTGGAGAAGGCTGTGTTAGTGTTGGAGAAGGCTATAGTGTTGGAAAAGGTTGTGTTAGTTGGAGAAGGCTGTGTTAGTATTGGAGAAGGTCAGTGTTAGTGTTGGAGAAGGCTGTTTGTGTTGGAGAAGGCAGTGTTAGTGTTGGAAAAAGCTATAGTGTTGGAGAAGGAAGTGTTAGTGTTGGAGAAGGTCAGTGTTGGAGAAGGAAGTGTTAGTGTTGGAGAAGATTGTGTTAGTGTTGGAGAAGGCAGTGTTAGTGTTGTGTCGGAGAAGGCTGTGATAGTGTTGAAGATGGCAGTGTTAGTGTTGGATAAGGCTGTGTTAGTGATGGTGAAGACTGTGTTCATGTTGTAGAAGGCTGTGTTAGTGTTGGAGAAGGCTGTGTTAGTGTTGGTGAAGGCTGTGTTCGTGTTGGAGAAGGCGGTGTTGGCAGAGGCTGTGTTAGTGTTGGAGAAGGCAGTGTTAGTGTTGGAGAAGGCTGCATTAGTGTTGGTGAAGGCAGTGTTAGTGTTGGAGAAGGCTGTCTTAGTGTTGGAGAAGGCTGTGTTAGTGTTGGAAAAGGTTATAGTATTGGAGAAGGCAGTGTTAGTGTTGGAGAAGGCTATAGTGTAGGAGAAGGTCGTGTTAGTGTTGGTGAAGGCAGTGTTAGTGTTGGAGAAGGCTGGGTTAGTGTTGGAGAAGGTCAGTGTTAATGTTGGCGAAGGTTATAGTATTGGAGAAGGTCAGTGTTAGTGTTGGAGTTCAACGCTATAGTGAACGTTGGAGAAGGCAGTGTTAGTGTTGGAGAAGGTTGTGTTAGTGTTGGAAAAGGTTATAGTATTGGAGAAGACAGTGTTAGTGTAAGAGAAGGTTATAGTGTAGGAGAAGGCTGTGTTAGTGTTGGAGAAGGCAGTGCAGTGTCGGAAAAGGTTATAGTGTTGGAGAAGGCAGTGTTAGTGTTGGAGAAGGCTGTGTTAGTGTTGGAGAAGGCTATAGTGTTGGAAAAGGTTGTGTTAGTTGGAGAAGGCTGTGTTAGTATTGGAGAAGGTCAGTGTTAGTGTTGGAGAAGGCTGTTTGTGTTGGAGAAGGCAGTGTTAGTGTTGGAAAAAGCTATAGTGTTGGAGAAGGAAGTGTTAGTGTTGGAGAAGGTCAGTGTTG
>JAVTVY010001521.1:0-34281 GCA_036873755.1 Hanleya hanleyi | reverse complement strand
AGTGATACTAATGTAGGGTTTAACCTTGGTAAACCCGACAACCAGAAGGTTAGTGGGCATGTCGTTCATATCCCATGCTCACTCAAACAAATACTAGTAGCCCACTGATAAACCGCACACACCTCCATGCCCGTATACGGTCTTATTGGCCTTTGCCGGAGTGAAAACATCATCCGATGCAATGCAGCCCCGGTATATGAAACAACTATGAAATGGAATGGAATGGGACGGAATATTATATGGAGATAATTACATAGTTATTTCTAGCGTGATATGTTATCAATATCACGTAATAATCGTTGTCATTATGTTGAGATCAGTTTGTTATACCCTCTGCAAGAGTGAATATTAATGTGAAGAGTGAATATTAATGTGGAGGTAACTATTTGATGTTCCACAAACTTCAAAGTAGACAACTAATTAAAATGGACAGACGTTAGTCCGCAAATAATAGGGTCATGCGAATGATCCCACAATGCCTGGGTGATTTCTGTATACCGTGGCCTGGATATGGCGTGTCGTGTTGGTTTGATAAACACTGCGAACAGACATCATGATCACGTTCCATAGATGGTCCCGAAATGACGATATGTGCAAGTGCACACTGGCTGAAGTCCTTTCGGTAAATTATGTATGAGTTATCTCCCTTTTTATAGGGAGATAACATGGACGATAGCGGGATAAGATGAGTGAGTGAGTGAGGGTTTAACGTCACTTTCATCTTTATTTCTGCCATATAGCGACGATATAATTAACTACGATATGATTAGCTTGACATGTGGAAATTCAATAATTGTGTACATGTATAAAAACGTTGATTTTACTGTTGAGTTATGGTAATGTTTAATTATCGAAATGTTTCCCTGGCTGACATTTTTCTAACCTCCACCAATGAGAGAATGGTCATACAGAGACACGCAACTAAACTCACCCAACATTTAAAGTATCCGTAGCGTTTGATGATAGCTTGTTTTCTCATAGCAGCTTCCTTATTCATCTGAACAGCTGATGGCAAATGCCGTCGAGAGGAGAAGACAGCGGCAATCCACCTGGCCTGCAGCTCACGGGAAACAAAGCCGAACCCTATGACAGTGCACTTGCCGGCAACAGCCAAAGTGTGATAGGTCAAATGTGTTGGCCAAACCATTTTATATAAAGGCATATCCTCCCAGGAACCTGAAAATAAATAGCAGTTTTCAGAGCTGTGATTGTTGGTAGTCTCTTCGTTCGCTGTAATATGCAAGATAATAATATGTAGTATTCCATAGAGTGCACATGGGGATATGGATCACCCACAACGGGGGAATTGTGTCGACAGCAAAAGGCCCTATGGCATTCGACAGTATTCCGGATACACATTTGAGTGAACCCGTTCGATTGGCCGATAAAGATCCAACACATCATTAGTTCAAACTGGCGTGGCTAATAACTAAAGCCCAAGTCCCACTTAGGCGAACTCCTTTACGAAGCTTTGCGATGTATTGGTCGTAATGTTTCGTAATAAATCGCTTTACAAAAGCCGGTTAGTAGTATGTACACCGCAAATTGAGTAATTAGCGCCTCACTGCGCATGCGCAGACCTGTGTGTGACGTCATAATTGTGTTTGTGCGCATGCGTGATGGGGCGTGGCCTATGTTTGTGGGCGTGGCCTATGTGAGTGGGTGGGTTCAAAATGGCGGCTTGTTTTGTTGTTTTTGTAAGATAAGGTGCCGCCATTTTGAACCCACCCACTCACCTTGTGTACTGATTGACCTGTAGGGTGAGTGGGTGGGTTCAAAATGGCGGCTTGTTTTGTTGTTTTTGTAAGATAAGGTGCGGCCATTTTGAACCCACCCACTCACCTTGTGTACTGATTGACCTGTAGGGTGAGTGGGTGGGTTCAAAATGGCGGCTTGTTTTGTTGTTTTTGTAAGATAAGGTGCGGCCATTTTGAACCCACCCACTCACATCATGTGTTTGTACATCTCCATGGCGTTCAAATGAACAGACGCAATCGAAGCGTCGCTGAGCTAAATACTCTGGAATCGACTTGGAATTCACCTTGATAAAGAATAATGGCCATTGATTAAGGTTTTATGTATAGAACATCATCAAGTCTTGTTGACATCATTGAAAACTGTTGACCGCTTCTCTCTCATAACCATGTTATGCGTTTTTTATTATATTTACTTCACGCACATTTGGAATCGGGGCTAACTGTGTACTGATTGACCTGTAGGGTGAGTGGGTGGGTTCAAAATGGCGGCTTGTTTTGTTGTTTTTGTAAGATAAGGTGCGGCCATTTTGAACCCACCCACTCACTTTAAGATGGCGGCGTGGTTCGGGCATGTTCGGGCATGTTCGGGCAAAAAAAAAAAGTTCCGGCAAAAAAAAAAAAAAAAAAAAATGTATTCATGCGCGGTGATGCGGTTTGGCCGTGGTTTTGGCGGTGATTCGGTCTCGGGAAAAAGCTTCCGCGGAGAAAAAGTAGTCCCTAGATAAAATGGTCCGATGGGGTCAGTGAGGTATCAAAGTGAAGCTTAGGTGAAGGGGCATCTAATGGGTTGGGTGTGGGGTTGACATATCGGCCTTCTGCGCATGCGCGGCGGCCGAAGGGTATGAAAATAGCCTTTTTGGAGCTATGAGAGCCCCTAGTTGACCGATGGGGTCGAGTGAGGTATCAAATTGAAGGTTAGGTGAAGGGGCATCTGATGGGCTGGGCGCGGGGTTGAACTATCGGCATTCTGCGCATGCGCGGAGGCCAAAGGGTATGAAAATAGCCTTTTGGAGCTAGGAGATTGACTACTGGTCCAGTGGGGTCGAGTGAGGTATCGATGTGAAGCATTCGTGAAGGGGCATCTGATGGGCTGGGTGTGGGGTTGAAATATCGGCATTCTGCGCATGCGCGGTGGCCCAAGGGTATGGAAATAGCGGTTTTGGAGCTAGGGGAGTCCCTAATGGGCCAATGGAGTCGTATGAGGTATCAAAGTGAAGCATTCGTGAAGGGGCATCTGATGGACTGGGTGTGGGGTTGAACTATCGGCATTCTGCGCATGCGTGGTGGCCCAAGGGTATGGAAATAGCCTTTTTGGGGTTAGAGGCGTCCCTAATGGGCCAATCGGGTCGAGTGAGGTATTAAATTGAAGGTGACGTGAAGGAGCATCTGATAGACTGGGTGTGGGCTTGAATTAGGGTAATTCTGCGCATGCGCGAAGATGATATCAAAAATATGAATCTTCAAAAATAGCCTTTTTGGGGTTAGAGGCGTCCCTAATGGACCAATCGGGTCGAGTGAGGTATCAAATTGAAGGTGACGTGAAGGAGCATCTGATGGACTGGTGTGGGTTGAACTAACAGCATTCTGCGCATGCGCAATCTTCAAAATATCCTTTTTTGGGTTAGAGGCGCCCCTAGTGGTCCAATGGAGACGAGTGAGGTATCAATGTGAAGCATTTCACGTCAGCTTGAATTTGATACCTCACTCGACCCACTACCTCCAAAATAAAAAAATCTTCATACACAAGGTGTTGATATCGATCTGCAAAATAGCCTTTTTTGGAGCTAGGAGAGCCCCTAGTGGTCCGATGGAGCCGAGTGAGGTATCAATGTGAAGGTGAGATGAAGGGCCATCTGATGGACTGGTGTGGGTTGAACTAGTGTCGAAAACTGGTCCTTGTATGGGTCCTGCTAGACGTTTTGACGCCATGATATAGACCGGAGAGAGAGAGAAAACAACAACAACAAGGATGACACATGAGGGAACAACAACAACAACAAGTTTTTTTTCATATAGTTTATTTTCCCCTCCATCATAACATACCCACGCTGGGGGAGCCGCGTTGGGTATGTTTACAATTCAAGAAAGACTCTTGTCCAATCAGAGACCGCCATTTGCATCTGTCCTATTCATTCCTGTCCGTTAGATGTATTCTTGTCCAATCAGAAGTCGCCATTTCAGAGAGTTCCTTCTTCGGTCATGTTCATTCTGAACCGTTTATTCTAATCATCGTCGGCCAGGCCTGGATATTCTTCGGGCAGCATGTCCTGAAACAGTTGTTTGCGCATTTTGATCGCATTTTCCAGGGCCTCGGTGGGTGGTAAACCCATATCCTCTTCCAAGTGACGCTTGGTCTTCATGATGGACCTGTGCGTGGGGTCCCCTTTCATTTCAAGCGGTAGTAAGGTATACTGTTCATAGATCGCCATGGCTGTTTTCCTGATGCGGGGGCGCATTTGGGTGTACGTCTGTTGTAAATTATCCTCTCCGGCGTCCTCGATCGCTTCAGCGTGAGTATTGATAGCTGCTGTCACAATACGATCCCAGAAGGTAGGTTCTGCCTCACTTTCCTGGGATGAAGGCTGATTCTCTGAGGTCAAGCTCTCCATATCAGTAGATAGACTGTCAGCCATCTTGGATTCGGTATCAGTCGATGCACTCTCATCAATCTCTGTATCAGTATCTGCCTCAACGGGCTCCTCGGCGTCTTCAGTCCCATGTATATTTTTCTGGTGTCGCATCATATCGTAATGTCTGGTGAACGTGCGTTCACACTCAGAACAAGTATAAGCCATGTTGACGGTTGAACGTCGACTGTGCGTGTTTTGGGAATACGCTCGCTTTTATAGACAGTAACGCCCATCAACGCTTAGCTCAACGCTTCAACGCCCTGGTGAATTAGCTCAGAAGCTCTGATTTCATGGAATTGACACCAATTCATCGAAATGCAGTGACGCCCGTCAACGCCCGTCGTTACGCCTTAACGCTCGTCTCAACGCTTTAACACACTTTCTTAATGCTTTAACGTTGTTTAATGATGCGTTCGAACAAATGTTTCTTTTGTGCTATTGCTCTGACATACGCCGCTTTCCAGTTCATGCCCGAGGTTTTCAACATCGACGCTGTTCTTTCAATTTCCATATGGACTGGGTCCTTATCCAACAATTTCATATGGGTCAGTAAGTCGACATACTGCTGACGTAAAGCCCGTCGTAGTCTGGGTGCCAATCTGTTATGGGCTAAAATTGCAGCTTCCTCTTTCGAATACCCTTTGCGTTGAAACTTGTTTCCTGTGGCCTCCAACATCCCGCCCATCTCGGCGTCCATACTTTCTTTGAACAAATCCTTCCATAGCCTCGAGTTCACATTATGTTCTTCAACCTCGGGTTGGGCCTTCACGGTTGGGTGATATTCCAGGACTGATGGTATGAAGCGGGCCCGCTGTATGGGGGTGGGCTTCTGCTGCTGCTCTGCCAGGAGTGCACTCGGCGGATGGTGTAGGGGTATAGGCCGTTGTGGTGATTCCTCGCCGGGTAACAGGTGGGTCGTCAGCCGACGATCTTCGGGGGTATGGGCTTTTAAATCTACGAACAGGTAGCCGTACGGACGAATTGTCGCTTCTTGAAACGCCCACATAAAATGGTCAATGTTCTGAGGATAAATTCGACTACCAAACACACGGATTTGTGCTCTATCAATGGGATTGGAGAACAACACAAAGTATTGGCAGTTCAAGGCAATATCTCTGGACGCCTTCCCTTGAGGAAAGAGATTCTGAGTCAAATAGATGACGGACAGATTTCGATGATGGGACCCTTTGGTGAATAGGTCGGCGATTTTCGAATTGTCCTTGGCCGCACTCATCAGATCATCGAGCACTACCACGTTGGTCTGCTCGGAATCGAAGTAATAGGGTTCGTCTATGTCGTGAGGAATTCCTGGAACAAAGCTCACATTCTGTAGTCGTGCAGTTTCGTAGGCGGGCTGCCATTGGCTATAACACCAAACAACACGTGTCGGAGCTGGGGTTGCCACACCTTCCTCTAAGAACTTCATCACCCAGGACGTCTTTCCACACCCCGTAGGGCCGCTCACCGTCATCGTATAAGGGTGCTCTAATACTGTCGTGTGTGACGTAGGTGTTGATCGTTCCTCGCGCGTACTTTGAATTTGCACGTTATCGGGACTCCGTTCCTTGAGATGGCTTCGCTGTATATGTCTACGTAGATTAAATGGCGTGGAAAATGACTTCGAACACAAGTGACATGCGTAAACCATGGCTCTCATCTCCACGGACACCAGGCGTATAATGAAGCTTTCACAGATGCATGTGTGTGTTTATATGCAAGAGCTCCGAGCTCGCCAAGCTCTTGGAGCTCCGGAGCTCATGGAACTCGGAGCTCCGGAGCTCCGACGCCACCACCGGGCGTTGACGGGCGTTGCTACAAGAGAACTCGGAGCTCCGGAGCTCCGGAGGTCAGTTCCCATTGGTCCATTACGGGCTCCCCTAGCTCCAACACGGCTATTTCCATACCCTTGGGCCACCACGCATGCGCAGAATGCCGATAGTTCAACCCCACACCCAGTCCATCAGATGCCCCTTCACGAATGCTTCACTTTGATACCTCATACGACTCCATTGGCCCATTAGGGACTCCCCTAGCTCCAAAACCGCTATTTCCATACCCTTGGGCCACCGCGCATGCGCAGAATGCCGATATTTCAACCCCACACCCAGCCCATCAGATGACCCTTCACGAATGCTTCACATCGATACCTCACTCGACCCCACTGGACCAGTAGTCAATCTCCTAGCTCCAAAAAGGCTATTTTCATACCCTTTGGCCTCCGCGCATGCGCAGAATGCCGATAGTTCAACCCCGCGCCCAGCCCATCAGATGCCCCTTCACCTAACCTTCAATTTGATACCTCACTCGACCCCATCGGCCCCTTAGGGGCTCCCCTAGCTCCAAAAAGGCTATTTTCATACCCTTCGGCCGCCGCGCATGCGCAGAATGACGATATTTCAACCCCACACCCAGCCCATTAGATGCTCCTTCACCTAACCTTCACTTTGATACCTCACTCGACCCCATCGGACCATTTTATCTAGGGACTACTTTTTCTCCGCGGAAGCTTTTTCCCGAGACCGAATCACCGCCAAAACCACGGCCAAACCGCATCACCGCGCATGAATACATTTTTTTTTTTTTTTTTTTTTGCCGGAACTTTTTTTTTTTGCCCGAACATGCCCGAACATGCCCGAACCACGCCGCCATCTTAAAGTGAGTGGGTGGGTTCAAAATGGCCGCACCTTATCTTACAAAAACAACAAAACAAGCCGCCATTTTGAACCCACCCACTCACCCTACAGGTCAATCAGTACACAGTTAGCCCCGATTCCAAATGTGCGTGAAGTAAATATAATAAAAAACGCATAACATGGTTATGAGAGAGAAGCGGTCAACAGTTTTCAATGATGTCAACAAGACTTGATGATGTTCTATACATAAAACCTTAATCAATGGCCATTATTCTTTATCAAGGTGAATTCCAAGTCGATTCCAGAGTATTTAGCTCAGCGACGCTTCGATTGCGTCTGTTCATTTGAACGCCATGGAGATGTACAAACACATGATGTGAGTGGGTGGGTTCAAAATGGCCGCACCTTATCTTACAAAAACAACAAAACAAGCCGCCATTTTGAACCCACCCACTCACCCTACAGGTCAATCAGTACACAAGGTGAGTGGGTGGGTTCAAAATGGCCGCACCTTATCTTACAAAAACAACAAAACAAGCCGCCATTTTGAACCCACCCACTCACCCTACAGGTCAATCAGTACACAAGGTGAGTGGGTGGGTTCAAAATGGCCGCACCTTATCTTACAAAAACAACAAAACAAGCCGCCATTTTGAACCCACCCACTCACCCTACAGGTCAATCAGTACACAAGGTGAGTGGGTGGGTTCAAAATGGCCGCACCTTATCTTACAAAAACAACAAAACAAGCCGCCATTTTGAACCCACCCACTCACCCTACAGGTCAATCAGTACACAAGGTGAGTGGGTGGGTTCAAAATGGCGGCACATTATCTTACAAAAACAACAAAACAAGCCGCCATTTTAAACCCACCCACTCACATAGGCCACGCCCACAAACATAGGCCACGCCCCATCACGCATGCGCACAAACACAATTATGACGTCACACACAGGTCTGCGCATGCGCAGTGAGGCGCTAATTACTCAATTTGCGGTGTACATACTACTCCGGTTTTTCCGGCATTTGGGGTGAATAGATACGACATGTTTACGAATAATTACGACTGTTTGCGATGCAGTTACGAAGAAATACGTTACTTGTACAACAGTTAGCGATATTCGCACCCAAATTGAGGCGATTCAGTGCGATACAGTTGCGAATATGTTGGATGTATTTGCGAACGATTACGAAGTGCATACGACTACTTCCCATTATTTCACGATGTCTTACGAATACGTACGAAGGTTTTACGACGTTTTTACGACAGTTTGGGTCACGTGGCGAATTGTGTCATGATTGTGGTAAATTTGTTGTGAATACGTGGTAAAAACATTGTAGCAAACTCCTCGTTTATGGCAACGATTATTCTTAACTAGTCGTTAAATTATCAGCGGTGTTGTAACTTAATCGTAAGTCATCGTAAATTAGTTGTACAAGACTCGCCATAGTCATAAGTGCTGTCGCAATTTATCGCAAATAATCGCAATATATTCGGCGATTTTGTCGTAAAGTGAGTGCGACTTTCGTATATTTGTCGGAAAATGTTTACGATTACTTCGTATACCATCGTTTCCTGTCGTAAGGTATCGTAACTATTCGTATTTATTTTTCACTAGACGATTACTAACGGAACTGTTACCAATAAGGCGATTAAATTACGACTTAAGTACGATGCATTACCACGTAGTTACGAGGACTTACGATTATTTACGATAAAATTACGAATATTTGCGATTTAAGGCAAAATCGCATTGCTTGACAATTTTTTTTAACATTTCGAAATTGGTGCGGCGATGAAACCGACGCGACGATTTTCTTACGAATTGAAGCGATGGCTTACGAATCATGGCGAATGTCTTTACGAATAGCTTGCGAGTATCTTACCAATTCTTACGATCTTAAATCGTCAAGCTTCGTAAAGAAGTTCGCCCAAGTGGGACTTGGGCTTAAGGCATTCTCTCCCCGGAATCAGACACATGTTTTGCTTGTCCGATAGTAGACTTAATTTCCGAATGCTAGAACATGCCCCTCGGTCAACATCGTCCGAAGAAAAGGCGCAACACCGGTACAACCAATGGCCCTTACAGCGGCTATTGCCTATTCTACCCTCAAGTGGAAAGGTCATACCGATATGGGATCAGCAAGACATCAGCTGGTTCCACCACGTGAATCTTGTGTGTCTGGGATACTGAGGGGCGCAGTATATGGCCTATCTGACGTTGACACAATTTTAGTGTTGTGGTTGGTGATGGGTTCCAATGAGGTTGAAACGTTTGTGGATCCGATAAACGTGTAAATGCCGTGCGTTGCAAACCGTGCTGTAAGTCAATAGTAAACTGTTTTTAACAAGTGTGAACGTGCTTGTAGTAATTTATGTATTCAAAAAGTTCTGCGAATGGTATAAAAACACATATTCCCTAGATTTGGATGGTCGTTGATGAAGCGGGATGCTTAATGTCACACTCAAGTTTGTTTCGCTCATATGGCGACAGTCAGTTCGGTTGGTGGAGTAAGCCGGAGTACCCGGAGAGAACTGCCGCCCTTCGGCAAGTGACTGACAAACTCTCACACATGGACCAGCTGAGCTCGAACCCGTGCCGGTTCAGCGGTATGAGGCTAGCGGTCACCAGCGAAGCGCTTTAGACCAATCGGCCATCGAGGGCCCCCTTGTCGATGTGGGTAAGGCAGCCGACGTCATAACCCGAAATCGCGTGCGACATCCGGATCACAGCGCACATCCGGGTCCTTCTCGCGCACTTCCAGGAGATGCATTGTGAGATCACGGGTGCATAACAAACTCAGACTTGGGAAAAATCCGACAATGTCGCCGAAAATCCGGAGAGGCCGACTTCCACCTTGGAAAAGAAATTGTGGACAAAGTATACAGTATGAATGATATCTATCAGGCTTGCGCTGTAGAATACAATGGGAGGGATCTCAGGACAATTGATTGAATTTAGCCTGTAAAGTGATCGTGCGCATACGCACTCGGCATGGAGGCCTATATTGGGAGTTTTGGCGTATATGCGAGTCATACGTGATCTGTATGGGTCGTATCTGTGTTATATTGAAGCACTCGTTGTGTAAAGACAAACTATATATTGACCGGTCACGTTATTGTGCGCCTGCGCAGGCGGGAGTAATATAAAAAGGACAGTCTGTTGTGTGAGTTTTAGGGTATATTTGGTCAAATATTTGTGCGTAGTAAAGTATAGGGTGTGAGGAGGATTACGATGTAGAGTATGATAGCGGCTCAAGGTCGTTGGTTGAATTTATCCGGTGACGACATCGCGCGCAAACGCACTCTCCAGGGTGGCCTGTTTTGGGTTATATGTGGGCCATCCTTATGTATCCTAATGTATCGTGTTTGGTGTCATCTTGAAGCTCTCGTGGTTTAGATGGTGTGCATGCACATGTATGGGAGAAAGAACAGTTTTGGGTTGGCGTGGAAGTTTTGGGGGGAGATATGATTCAGCCTTGTTCCAAATGTGCCGTGCATTATGTCGTATTGAAGACTGTGTTGGGCAGAAAAATCGTCTGGGTTTGGTGACATTGATCTGTGAGGTCAATTGCATGCGCACCTGGGGAGTAGTATAGAAATAGCCTTTGCGGTATTTTTCAGCCGGTGTGGTCTTTGCGTCACCGATGGGGGCGAAGATCGAGGTCGCTTCTATCGATGGGTCCGGCCAGTACCATACACTCCATTAACCGGAAGTAACGTAACACTAAAAGAGTGGTGGACAACGATGCCAGTGTGCTGACAAGAAGTCATATGACCTCACAGACAAATATACTGACTGCATATTTCTAAAAATATCACAAGAACCAAAAGTGATCCATGTGATGATATGTATCCCAGCCACGCGTTTATCGTAGATGTTCATGTGGGTATATTGAATATCCCCTACCACCGTCTGGAGCGGTATTAGATACATATATTTCAGAGCGATGATGTAATGGCCCTATGAAGTTATCCGTTGGAAAATTATTAACTGTGTGACCGCCAGATAGGAAAACAATGGCTTAAACTATGGAGTATTTATTGAATGCTATTTCGTCTTCAGAATAAATACCTGTGATGCCCAACGCCGACCGAGCGCTTCATTTTTCACCATGTTTACAAGTCACAAAACTAGTCTCCATGATTCGCACAGAGGGAAAGCTTCGGGGACGAAACGTTCATAGCAAAATCTCACCATTTGCAGGCAACAATGAAACACAACAATAAAAAGGTGGTGGAAAAGAATGCAGGCGTACTTTCAAGGAGTCATATGACCTCACAGACAAGAACCATAAGTCGCCAACACCTAGCTTAGCCCTTCAATGCCGCGGTGATATAAATTATCACATCTCAATGCCTTAACTCCCTGAAAGCCTTAGGATAGTCCGCTAGTGATTTTGAGCTTTGGCAGCGACTGTCCGTGTTTTGCCTGTTCTTCTCAATAGGTTATTTCCATTTCGTAGGTTGAGAGACCGTGATTACAAGCCTTCTAGCCGAGAATCTTGTACAGCAACATCCATCAAATTTGTTAATTGTTGATAAATATTGTGATTATCTTCAAACAGAATATAGGAAATAGTTAAATATTATTTATATGATTTCTTCCTGAATATGCTTCAAAACCATGTCTATTTCATATGTCATTGTCTAAAGCTGAAAAATGCACACGAAACCACTTTTTTGTTGGTTTTCCTCGTATTACACACTTATGAATGCAACAACACACACTCTTCAAAACGTTACTTTTTCTCACCACCAGCTCACCTACTCAACATCATATCTTAACGTCTTAGCGCCCTATCGTGACGCCACTATTATTGTCGTCTGTCCAATCACACACACATGCTTTGACCATTGGCCTTTGAACCTTCATGAAATGAACGTCATCGCCAGAACTCTATAGCGTTTAGGGAAATGTGTGCATCTGGGTATCGGCGGCACCACTAGGCGAGCGCACATTCGTGCCATGATGTTACTTCCGGTGATGGGTCACATTTCCGACGATGACGTCACTTGCAAGCTATGAGGTACCGGCACCTTCTCCAATCCATCAAGGGTCAAGATTGGACGTGAAAGACGTTGAGATGCGGTAAGATGTAACGCGAGCGCGTCACTCAGTTTCGATGAATAAGTGTCAATGTCATAGGATATCACGTGATCACATAGATCAATCAGTTTCTGAGCTATCTGTTGGCCGCTGAAACGTTAAACTAGGTGCTGGCAGGAGTTATTCTTTTACCTCCATAAAGCAGTCACAGCCGAAAGACGTCTATCCATCAACATGGATTATACATGCACGTTCACCAGATACTAGAATATGATGTGCCACCGAGAGAATGTACATAGTTTTGAAGATACCGATATGCCAGAAGATTCAGATAATGATGAGGATACTGCTGACACTGAGAGTCTAATCTCTGATACGCAGAGCTCGCTCACTTATGCTGAGAGGTAGTCACAGGGAAGGCGAAGGTATGTAGAAGAAGGGGAACCCTCCCTTGGGATCGTATTCTACCGTGGATATTAATACCCATGCTGAGGTGATCGGAGTTGCCAGAGAGGAGCACTTTTAACAGGCGTACACCACCATACCCCCATCCCCTCCACCATAGGAAAAGCGGTCATGGCGATCTATGAAGTGTATAGCTTGGTGCAGCTTGAAATGACGGGCGATCCGAGGCACCGAGCTATCAAGAAAACCAGCGGAGGATATAGAATTACCATCCGAAGAGGCTCTTAACAATGTGTTTAAAAGGCGAAAACGGCTGTTCCATGATATGTGGTCGTTACAGTGACCTGAAATGCCCGAAGACGCTTCACTGTGAACCCTTGCAAACAGACTGTGAACTGGGCAAGAGTGAACATGGTCGGAGAAGATTTTGACAAGGGTCGTTTATCAAAGGGAACTTTTGTTTGGACAGGCGGAAACATGACCGTAGATTGACGAAAATACTTCCTCTAATGCTGGAACTGCTGATTGAGCAAGAGCAGTCGCCGATGCGTCTGACGCACGGACATGAGCAAGGATACGTGAATTATAGCACACCCAAGCCCGCTGGGTATGATGAGATGGATGGAACAATATACAATCTTTGTCGTTGTTGATCCATCTTTTTCTCAGCTCATTGCGTTATGGCATTAAAAAGTTAGGGGCTAATGGAATTTGCGCATGTGTGTAGGGGATCGTACTCCTCATCGTTAGGGCGTCACTGTATTGAGGAACATCGACACTACCGCTGCTAAATTCAACCATCGGCCCTGAGGCCATGGTACTCTACGGCGTTAACCTACTCGATAACAACCCTACACTCTATAATTTGCTCCACAAAAATAGTTGATCGCAAATGTACCTCAAAACTTCCACAAAAGACTGCCCTTTCTATAATACTCCCATCTGCGCATGCACACGACAAAAGCAACACTCCGGGTCCACTTTACAAAATCGAAAGCTTTAGTATGATGCTACACACGAACCATTTGGGCGATGTATGGCTCAACTTAATGAGACATGAAAGTCCGCCTTTCCGGATTTTTTTGAGAGATTGTCGTGTTTTTCCAATTCCGAGTTTTTCATACCACAATGCACGTCCAGTAACATTTGCGTACACTTCGCCATCCATAAGATGGCTTACGAATCGTGTGTCTCCATTATCGCGGAGCGATATCCGGTGTTTTACCGGATTCTGTTCGGCCTTCATCCGGCGGAGAACAGACTCGAAAACTCTGATAAATTACAGGTTTTCATACACACCCCGGAAACAGATATTGCCTGGGCTTACAAAATATATAGGTATGAATAACTTTCGTATCATCCAAGAGGTGTGGTAGATCTGTAATTTTGAACAAGTAGATCATCACATGACTCGAAAATGGCGGGTTACGTGCGGGGTTACGTCAGTAGACTTTAGCTGATTGGCTGACGAAGTCACGTGGTATTGATTTCTGGAAATTCCCTCTAGCAGTTGCCGAAAGTAGTCTGAAATGGATAAACACGATCCCAGGGTCAGTCTTACCGCGTATAGATGACCGAGATGGTTACAGGTTGGTCCAGTAAGTGCGCGCGGAAGACCCGGATGTGAGCGGTAAATCGGATGTTGCGCGCGATAACGTCACTTCTGGCGATGATATGACTTCCGGCGATAACGTCACTTCCGGCTCTCATCTTCACAAACAACAGTCAAATCGTGGAAAAAAAGGGTTTTATATATCAATAAAATACTTGTAAAAATGACTTAATCCTTACTTACAAGGCTGCAGGGTATCTGATATGAGTGTCCAGTCCGTCTGGTAACCTGTAGCGAATATAACCAAGTCGACATCTTCGATATTGCTACCATCACTGAAGAAGGCGCTTCGAGACCCTAAACTCTTGAGAGAGGGTTTGAGAAAGACACTTTCACTCTTAATAAGACCTGTTAGTCTATCGTTGATGATAAACGCAGAGTGCAGCGGACCTTTGTTATCAGAAGATGCTATGCCATATTTCTTGTGATCTATTCCCTTATTTGCGATCCTCATCAGAAACCAGTTGAAGATGAACGTGGGGATATACATCAGTATTTTCCGAGCGGAGAAGTCAACGTTTTGACCTTTGCCGTCGGGTCCATTTCGTCGCACCATCCATGTCCCTTTAGCGCCAAGGCTGAGATAAACCTGTTGATTACATAGCAATCTTCAATGTGATGTAGTTTACACGAATATGACAAACAATTCAGTGAAATAGATTTGAATCAAATGTTATATGGTTATTTTCGAACGTGGCGCTCCCCCCATACGCTCACCCTCTTTTCCTTTCTCGCATTTTTGCATAGAGAGTATATGTGACTAGAAAACGTAATGCGACAACACATTTTCGAGTTTTCGTGTTTTTAAAGCTGTTTCGCGTTTTCTCTTTTTCGAGTTTTGCTGTTCCGCATTTTCGCTGTTTCGCATTTTCTCTGTTTCGCGTTGTCGTGATTTCACGGTTTCTCTGTTTCGCGTGTTCGCTGTTTCGCATTTTCGTGTTGTCGCCTAACGGCAAGATACATAATATATTGGCTTCCGGGAACTTATATGGCCTATCTGAATTAACAGGGTATGAGGTATCGGTATACAAATCAAAACCTTTCCACATGAACGGTAAAACAAACAGTACTCAAGGGTGATACTGAATGTTGCATACCTCAAAAGAAAATGGAATAAAAACAATCATTTAGGATATTACTATCGAAAGAATAAGGCTGACACCAGTCATATGATCAATTACTTCAAGATATGAATACACTTGGGTCTCCACGTTTCTTGTCAAAAGACGAAAACACGAAAATGTTAATACAACGAAACAGAAAATACACGAAAATGCGAACCGAGAAAACGTAATGCGAAAACAGGAAGACAGTTTCTTTCCACATTTATATCATCCAATTCATGCACATACAGGCTAGATAGCCGATTTATTGGTGGAACTCTTAGAATTGGCTAGAATGTCAAGCACGTGACAGCCATGCAGCCTGTTCAAAAACATCGCGGTTTCCTTAGTGTTCTTCAACGACATAATATAATTGATGGACATTTAATTTGCTGCAGGGATGAATAATTCCGTTCTGTATGCGATTTGCGCAATTTTCATTTTCATTTGGATTGGCTACAATACAAGGTTTTATACTCCAAAATGTTGGATTTCCTCTATGAAGCTTTGACAATTGTATTCGTGTTGGCCGATTCACGTTTACGCCGGAAACATGATGACGTTTTATCCCACTTCTATCCTGTGATGCAATGTACGTCCATTAAAAATAACAGGTCGGGATCGCATTAATGCTGTCCAATTTAGCAATTGAAATGGCTACAAAATCAAAATATCCGCGAATAGCAATGAGATCGTGGAATGAAATCGTAATGATGAAATGACGTAAATTGATGTAAATTTTCTGTAATTCAGCCAAAAGCGACATTTATAAAGGTAAGTTTAAAAAAAAAACCATCATGAATCAGACTTGTTGTGGTACATGTACATGTACGTAGTTATCTCACCCTTTTGGCACATCGACACGCGTCCACGGCCAGGTCACCCGCTGAGTTGGCGTTACCTATAAGAAAATGAAATTAGATATACAATTACAATGATATTGTTGTCATGGTTGTATAACATTCGCAGCTGGCCCGGGATTTTTTGGGACCTGTCCAGGCCTAGGGATTTCGGCACCACCCCCTAATTATTTTCTCAAAATAGGCTTAAAATGATTTCAATATGATAAACTATAAAGTCAGCTCTCAATTTTTTGTAGTTCCGGAGATAGCGCAGGAAGTTTGTTTGGGGGAGGCAAAATGGGCCCGCAGCCCCCACAGGCCTGGTAGGGTTAACGGCCTTGATCAGTTATACTGAATCCACTACTTCAAACTCCATATATGGGGTATCTGATTGATATGAGCTGATGGCATGTCAGAACACCCATACAATCAAGGCAAATGTCTGGATATAGTTTAGACATCAAGCATCTTTACAAATCAATACCGGTACATTGCGTTGTATTGAAGACATCTTGCGACATAGGAGTTACAGACTACATAGTGTGCCTGGTATCGATAGGCTTTGAGTATCAGAGAACGGTTTCTGCTTGACGAGATACAGTAAGGAGATGATAACGTACCAGATATTTCACGATTATCTTCATCTTAGCTTTGAGATGTATGATGGCACAGTTATTCTTTGATGCAACATACCATACGAATGTCTCCAATGTTGAATTAGACATTTCTTATCGATTCGAAACACATAAAAGTTAGTCGTCCACCACTCTCAAAACTTGAGTGAGATTTTCACTCAACTTGAGTTACTTTCCACTCAACTTGAGTTAAAGGCACTCAACCTGAGTTAAATGCACTCAAGCATAAGAGTGGAAATTCATCCCGCTCAAGTTGAGTGAACTTGAGTGGTTTTAACTCAAGTTGAGTGAAAAGTAACTCAAGTTGAGTGAAAAGTAACTCAAGTTGAGTGAAAAGTAACTCAAGTTTGAGTGAACAGGTGCATTTCACTCAAACTTGAGTGGAACAGTTCACTCAAGTTTTTTTAGAGAGCAGGTATGGCTCACGGATATCCAGAAAACAATTAACAAGGATTGTTTTCATCGTGTTGGAATTTATATCTGGACCCTATTGTACGAGCCAACAAAGTCAACGGGTGTCGTACCAGGTTATAGCAGCTGTGTGTGCGTTTTAACATCACGTAAATCTGGCTGTGCATGAAATAATTCAGCACGTGTCATCTTTTATCCACAAGAAAATTGATTAACTATGACGTCATAAGATGACGATATTCACACACAGTTACTAAACATGACCACAAGTACGAACACGACTACATCATAAGAATATACGTGCTTCATAATGGACCTAGTTACAAAACATTGATAGTATGGAAATAGTATGAAACACACTGGGAAACCACCCGTCCTCCCCTTTAATAAACATGCCGAATTTGAATGTTTGGATTGGAGCGAAGAAGCTTAGTATTGCATATTTTATGGCTAAAGTCATTTCATATTGAATAAATTAAGTTTTTGCTTTCTAACGTGGATACCATACCTATTATCACAACGTTTTTATCCAGGAATTGTTTATCGTTTCTATACGATTTGACGTGCATTATCTCCCCTTGAAAACTGTCCATTCCGGGAATGATCGGGTACTTCGGAAAACTCTGTTGACCATTGCATATGGCCACATATTTGAACTCTTCAGTCTTCAGGGTGTCGTTAATCAAGTCCCTAACCGTCACCACCCATGAACCATCCTTCTCGTATGTTTTGCTCGGGCGAACATCTGTTACCCTATGCTGCAGTTTGATATTCCCCTTCAAGTCAAACCTCTCGACATATCGTTCCAGGTATTCTTTTATCTGAGTGTGTGACAGGTATTCCGGGTAACTTTTCGGGAAGGGCATGTCACTGAAACAGGTCATAGACTTGCTGGTGTTGGTCAGCAAACTTTCGTATGCGACAGCTCCCTGACCTGGAAGTACCTCGGGTGTGTAGTGCCATAAACCACCTGAAACAACAAAACAAACAACACCTCCATGAATGAAGATGGGTGGAATATAATAGTACCAACAATAACAAAATAATAATATATGTTCGTCATACATGAATAGATCTCCAAATTATGTAAATAAAACTGAATATGTCAATGTTAACTAACGCTCCCAAAGCTGAAGCTTCACATATGTATACATGAGGCTGTGTTAGAGCAATCGTATGCAAAATAATAGTATTCAAAAGCATTTGTGAACTCCATGCATTGACGGAAAGATCTTACTTTTGACAGACAATTTCTTCAAAGTTGTTCAGTGGCATTTTAGGACCGCAAAGGATGTTTTATTTGTTAATAGTTTCAAAATATCCCGTTTTGACAAAAGGCTAATCCTCTCTAACTATGGGCACGTATGTCAATATATGGCCAATAACATATCTTGATACCTTGGAAATTATGTCAAACACATGCCAGCCCTGCACTGAATTTTATTATGCCTTCAAACGAATAGTTTCGGCTATTTCGTGGTGTTCAGACTACAGTGATCTTGACAGTTTTTGCACGACCTTATCTCAGAATCAATAGGCTTATTTTTTTATGTATACCATGGGGTCAGTGGCCTGACCTTTGATCTCAAGATGAATAGGCTTCCATTCTGACTCATGGATGAGATATAATGTTTGGTTCCGATTCATAACCAGGGACTGAAGATATCAAACAGATAACACAAGTTTACAGACGGACAATCCATAACTTGAAACTAGAGATACGGACCGACAACAGAACTCGCTATCGCACAAAACGACCTAAACAATTCGTCTACAGACAGGCGTATAAAAACGCAATAACATCAACACGTGCATGTTACTGGTCTAGGGTTGCCAATACATAAACGCGAATCCAACACAGAGGCACGGTTGTCTGTAGCATAGATGCCATGTCTGGAGTTAGTCCTTATGTACTTGAACCAGATAGTCAACTTTCGTAGAAAGGCCAATGGAAACTGCAGCGCGTGAGCAAGCACATCAAAGAGTCATGGGCCCCTTACACAGGCCATCGTCCCACATCTAGGCCCACTGGTCTAGGGTTGCCAATACATGAACGCGAACCCAACACAGAGGCAAGGCTGTCTGTAGCATAGACACGATGTCTGAAGTTAGTCCTTATGTACGTGAACCAGATAGTCAACTTCCGTAGAACGGTCAATGGAAGCTACAGCGCGAGGGAAAGGAAAAGAGGGAAACCAATTTCGTTCTTGTCTGATCTCGCGTCCACTACGTGCATGTTTGCTCTCACTCAGAAGGGATCCCCATCTGCGCGATGCCATTATTTTCCAAAAATTGTTTGAACTTCAATGATGTCAGTTGCGGTCCATTTTCCTAAACCAGTTCTCCAGGCAGTCCATAAGCGGAAAATAAACCAGGCGAGACATCAATTGTCTTCGTGGCTGTCATGGAGGACATTGGAAACCCCTCCAACCATATTGAATGACTCTCAACACATCTGTTTGTTCTTCTCCGCGAAGTCTGAGTGTAGTCACTGCCATACTCGTGTTGGCCACTTCCATGGGAATAACGGTGCCACTGGAGGAGCATTTTTAACCGCTTGATATATGTAGGTTGGACAGCTGTTTACTAATACCTCAATGTCAATGTCCAATCCTGGGTACCACAGGAAAACTAGCGCACGCGATTTCATTCGCACAGTTCCCGGCTGGTCACCACGACGTTGATGAAGCAATCTATCACAATCAGTCTCCAGATTATGCATCCATGATCCACCGAGAGCTGCCGTCGTCGGAGAAAATATAGTAAAATTTCTTCGTCAGCTACATGATTCGGCCAACCCGTTTGAACATGGTGCAACACATGCGAGAGAGAGGGTATCTCCTTGGATATATTCTTGGCACTGATCGGCACTCCCGCGAAACTGAAATAGTTTGTTTCTGTTTCACTCGTATCGCTGTCGGTTGTCTTTACCGAAAGTCGCGAGAGCGCGTCTACGCTCTCGTGGTCCCGTGATCTGCGATATTCAATGTCGTATCGATGCGCTTGAAGCATTAATGCCCATCGCTGCAGGCACAGTGCTGCTAGTATGGGCACACTCGTTTTGGGCCCGATGATAGTGGTGTGAACTGTGATCTAAATGAATTTTCGACCGTAAAGTATTTATGAAAATGTACCTCGCGTTTAATCTACTTCTGTTCGGTCTCTTTGGGAGTCGTTGAAAGAAAGGCAATGGTACCAGTACTTGGCTCGTTAGACTTCAGCAGATCATGTAGCGGTTTTAAGAGGGTTGATAACTGCGGGAGAAATTTCCCATAGTAAAAGAGACCAAGAAAGAATCAGCGATCGCGGTAACTTTATCTTCTGTGGGATGCAGACCATTCGTGTCCACGCGGTATCCAATGTATTCTACACTACATTGCAGAAACCGACAATTGGAAAGCTTCACACGGATTCACTGGGCTTCCAGTCTTGACATTACTTGGTCCAAGATCCGTAAGATGTCGTCTAAGAAACAGACTACGTTATCCAGTCCAGCCATTATTTGATCCATAGTCCGACGAAAAATGGCTGGTGCGCTGGAAACTCCGTGAACTAAATGCTCCTGACGATATAATTCCTGACGTGTGTTTATAATTAGGTACTCCTTCGATTTCTCCTAAAGATCTAGCTGATGATAGTCATTTGAGAGGTCCAACTTACTGAATAAAGTTCCCCCTGATTCAGAAGAGATCCTCTGCATTTGTCAGCGGATAGGGTTCATCCGGTACACTTCATTGTGATTTTGTAGTCTCCACATATACAGATCGATTCGTCAGCCTTTGGGACAACTATAATTGGTGGAGCCCAATTACCCCAGCCTGTTCTAGGCGATCCAGTTCCTTGCCTACTGTTGGCTGGAGCGCGTACGGTACCGGGCTAGGATTCTTCAAAATAAGTTTCGTGTCCGGTTTAACCGTGATTTCTGCTTGGAAATCCTTTATTTTTTTATTTTTATTTTTTATTTGCGGTCGTAAGAGGTAATCTTTTTTTATTCAATAGTTTGTTGTACACAGGAGTCGGATATAATATACTTTACATTGCATATAACTGTCATCAAATACGTTTTTGGTACAGTCGAATAATGTGGTAAATAATCCTCTAGGTGATCTATTTCTTGGGCTTGCCAAGCTAAGTGGAGCCAACATTATTGATCAGAAATCCTTCTATTGGAGACCATTTAGTGTTAAATGGTTCCGTTTTCATGTAACAAACCGCAATATATTTTTCTAACAGATAATTACTTCGTATACAATTTTTTAGTCCAACAAAATCCGGTTTGGCTTTATAGATATATTTTTTTGCTAAAATGATAATGTGGTTTTCTAGTAAACACTTTTTTTGCAGGCCAAATAGAATTTTGTCAGGAGACATATCGACCTTTTTCCAGTACAAAGTTAACACCAATGCCAGAGTTCTCGCCAGATATTCTTTACACACAAAAGTTCTGAGAAAAGATGAAGTATGGTTTCTTCTTTTAGTTCACAAAAAGTACATAATTTACTGTTTTTTATATCCAGCTTAACACGTAGTACATTTGTGGTAAGATATCTGTGAATCAGTCTGAACTGGAAATCTTGAAGCTGTATATTACTAGTTGTTTTTTGGGGTACAGTATATATATGTCTCCAGTCCAGAGCGATGCCCAGCATATCTTCCCATCTTGCCTGGGACAAAGGCAGAACATCGTTCTGAACGAGAACATCATAATATTTTCTGCAACCTTTGTTTGTGCTTATCAATTTGCTAACACACGGTAAAATACCAGATCCGCAGACCAGATGCACGAAAGAACAAATTTAATACAGCCCTCAATGATAAGTCATTTCCGTTAAAGAAAAAACGTTGTGTCGTCAGCATATTGGCTTATTCTTACATGCCTCCCATCTATATTTATACCTTTAATTTCCTGGTTATCCCTAACAAGTTTACCCAAAACCTCTGCACATAGAACAAATAGATACGGGGCGATGGGATCTCCCATGGAACCTACCGGAGAAGTGGTCATTCTGTATGACACAGGCAGTCATTTCACAATAAAATATATCTATCCAACGTTTGATTGAATCACCGAAGCCAAAAAAATCTAAAGTTCATTTCAAAATATCTATTGAAATGGAGGCAAATGCTTTTTCGAAATCAACGAGTAGGACCATACCAGGTATATTATTTTCTCTACATTCGGACAAAACATCATACAATAGACGAGTATTTTCTCCGATGTATCGTCCTTTCATAAAATCCGTTTGATCTTCGTCTATAAGTTCATTTAAAACCGTCTTCATGCGGTTTGCTATACATGTTGATGCCATCTTGTATATTACATCAAGAAGAGTAATTGGCCTTCAATTTTTCATGAAATGACGATCCTTATTGGGCTTTGGTAAACAGGTTATTATTCCCCTTCTCTGACTTATTGACAGTTGCCCAGTTTGGTAGGCTTCATTGATGGATCGTAAAACAAAAGGCCCTATATCTTTCCAAAATACCTTGACAAATTCTACGGGAAAAACATCCTGGCCAGGACTCTTATTATTTTTCATATTCCGTACAGCTTGTGACAGTTCGGCTAAGGTAATTTGTCCTTCCAAATTCGCGGCTTCATTATCGCTTTGTTTATTGAAATTAATATCTTCACAGAAAAATTTATTCCAGGACTCTTTGTCAAATAGGAAATCCTTTGTAGTTCCAAGACCCCTCCAAACACCGGCTTGTGTTTGTCCAGAATTCCATCCAATGATGGCGTAGATTTTTGTACCACAAATATCTTTTCCCAGTTAGGACGAATCTTCGTCTTGAATGTCTGGCCGATCGCCCTGCACTATCACCAAGGTAAAGGTCAGCAGCCCGACCCTCATAATCCACTGCGACCATAATTTCTCCCACCACCGGAATCTGATCACCAGTGTAAGACTTCATACGTATATATGACGTTTGTAGAGGAACATGAGACAGGAATCTGTTGTACTGAAATTCCGACAGCAGAGAAAATGTGGCTGCGATGTCAACCGTAACTCGCATTTCTGTCTTGCGATGTAACTTAACCTTTCACATTTTTTCATCTATATCTCTACAAAAATGAAGCGGGCCTTCTCTCTCGTCGACTGTATGACAAAAGAGATGATTACAATTTCGACATCGTAAACTATCCCTTTCTGGACAGTAATATTCCAGTGGGACCTGCATATGGCGTATACATATCTCGCCTAGTAGCATTTGCTAGATCCTGTGCTAATTGTGACGATTTCAATCAACGTCACAAAACATTGTTGCAGAAACTTATAAAACAGGGCTATTCCTCCAAGCGCCTTCACTCAAAGTTTCTCAAATTTGGCGATACATATCGCATGCTGATAGCAAATTACGAACGTAAGGTGCAAGATCTATGGCGCTACGTTTCGTAACTTGTGTCTAATTCCGCTTAACCTGGGGCTAGGGGCCGTATGAACCCATGTACTTCAAGATCCTCATGGTGCTCATATGAACAGTCACAATCAAAGCGTGACTGAGATACACCATTCTCTAGATAACGACTTTAGAACGATTATTATGGATTAAGAATGCTGATCAGCGATACGGATTTTATATTTTTGGAACATCATGATGTCTTGTCGGCATCATTGAAAACTGTTGACCGCTTCTCTCTTGCAGGAAACTGGCCTATGTTTATGTATACTATGATTGTCTTTTTGAATTTGGTGCTAATACTGTTATATGGATATGGAATAGGTCTTTGGATTATGGACGCGGATATTCTTTAATGGACGACGGCTGAATTATGAATGACGGACTAGACGCTTGTATCTTTTTCGGCACGCGTCGCGTACACTACCATGAGACATGCATCGGAAAGTCCATCAGCAAGCTCATTATCTGCCACTAGGTGAGCTCTGTCTGCGTTTTGCCGCCTTCGCACGTATCGAGTACGACACACTTTTTCAATAAGGTCGACGTCACGACATCGGCGACATATGTGGCATCCTTGAACGGACAGGTATCCGGAAGATGATTTCTACCGCAACGAAAACATGAAGACTTCATACCAACTCCGTTAGCGTTATTTGGCATGGAGTCCAAATTTTTTCCATATCGTTCCCAATTCCCAGATTTCCTAGCCTCTGACTGTTGTTGTTGCGTCATTTTACCACGTATCTCGTTACCCCAAACATCCCGACTAGCTGGACTAGATGTGTCTGACTTGAATTTCAAAGTATTCTCCACGGCTAACTACACGGCCACCGCAATATCCGTAGCTTTGCCCCATGTGAGGTCCTTAACAGCCAATAGCTTCTGCTGGATATGCCCGCTTATTAACCCCCATACAAATTTATTACGCAGCATGTCCTTGGGGGCTATTGCGATACTGAGTTTTGTCAAGGACACAATGTAGTCAGACACGCTTTCTGTTTCGTTTTGATTCCGTTTATTGAATCTTTCTGTGATAATGTTCTTCTGGGGCTTGTGGTGTTCAGTCATGATTTCTTCAAATCTGCATACGATTTTGTACCGTCATCATCAGGCGTCACTAGCGATGTGAACAGTTCAAAAGCTTGAGCCCCAATAGTTGTCAAAATACGTTTACTTTGTCGCCATTTTGAATTTATTAGCCAGCATCCAAATTTCAAGGCGACTTTTGGTAATTTTGCCAATCATCCCTTTCTAGGCTATACTCGAAAATATTTCCATTCTTTCTAGGCTATACTGGGAAATATTTCCTATCAGAGCCGTGGATATTATTTTTCATTTTTCAGGAAGTTGTGTTGTTTTGTTTACAAAAGTGTTACATTTCTGGGTCCATGCAGTCAACAGACGAATCTGATCATTATAGTCAATCTGTGCAAAGTTTATAGAAGCTAGAGTGTGCGTTACAGTACTCACTGACAACCGAAGGCTTGTTCAACATGTCTGCTTGTTTTCTCCCGCCATTCGAAAATTTTCACCCAGACACGTGTACGCCGAGTGAAATTACGGCCAACGATCACCGCTCCCAAAATCTGCCTGTTCCCAGAAAGTTGCTTGAGTGCTACGCACAATTCACTGCCCCAATTTCCGCGCTGATAGTTCATCGAGTGTGTGACATAGTTCCGTCTTCAATTTATCCAGAATTATCGTCGTCACTATAAAATTTGAGGACCCATAAAACAAACAGGCTGGCATGTTGAAGTAGACAATCCCATAACGCTGTATTCTATGAAGTCACGATCGGAGGGTTAACCCATACCGATATTAAACACTTTAGAATATGACATGCATTATATATCCATAGGAACTGATGTAAGCTGTATGAATTTATTACAGTTTATTACCAGAATATTCCTGTTAACAGCAATTATATGTTATACGTAGGCCTAAATACAAAACACGTTTCATTCAACAAATGATTTTCTTTGATTAGCCTTACAAATTCTCGCCTGAGAACACGCCAGTGCGTAGTATGCCCCCTTTGTTGACATCCGTCTGGCCGGTCGAACGCGTGTTAGTGCCCAGTATGTTTGGGCCGGTACCTGGGCTCTTGGTACCTGGACCATGGCTCTTCACGTA
Organism: Hanleya hanleyi; assembly: GCA_036873755.1. Classification (NCBI taxonomy): domain Eukaryota; kingdom Metazoa; phylum Mollusca; class Polyplacophora; order Lepidopleurida; family Hanleyidae; genus Hanleya; species Hanleya hanleyi. Next base: position 8,663 of record JAVTVY010001521.1, on the reverse strand, counting down.
CAAAAGAACTAGCTTGAAGTGAAAACTTGGCGTCTATGGAAGGCCAAATGTCCAAATAATCAGAAACTCACAGTTATTGAATCGAAAACCTAAGTTTTCGAAACGAAAACTTAAGTTTACGGTCGAAAACCTAGGTTATCTACCACGTAACCCCGAGTTCCTCTTTCCTTGACCTCGAGTTTCTATTCCTCAAGACCGAAAATCACAGTTGAAAACTTAAGTTATCGAACCGAAAACCTAGGTTTTCGAATGGTTTTCGAATTGATAACTTAAGTTTACAGTCGAAAACCTAGGTTATCTAGCAGATAACCCCGAGTTTCTCTTTCAATTTCGAGTTTCTCTTTTATTTTTGGACATTCGTGTAGAAAAACTAAGTTATCAGTCGATAACCTAGGTTTTCGAATTGATGGTTACCGTGAAGCGAAACTCGACTTTCTATCTTAGAGTTTCGATATCCGGGTACTCTGGGTTTCGCGCCTTTTCCGATTGTTGACCAATCAGAAATGCAGAGAAAACCATGTGACATGTCTTTATGTCGTCCAGTCAGCCTGGCCGGGTAGCTGAATTTCAACTAGATTATTTCCCCCAATTGAGACTGCAATATATATATATATATATAGCTATTAAACTGATTAAAGGCCTAGTGAATACATGTTGGTTGTGTGGTTCTGTCTGTCGTTTTGATCAGTCAACAAGCGAGAAAGGGCGCGAAACCCATAGTATCCGGATATCGAAACTCGAAGTTAGTGAGTCGAGTTTCACTTACAACAATCGCAGATTCGAAAACCTAAGTTATCGATTGATAACTTGAGTTTTCTACACGAATGTCCAGAAATAAAAGAGAAACTCGAAATTGAAAGCGAAACTCGGGGTTGTCTGCCAGATAACCTAGGTTTCCGACCGTAAACTTAAGTTATCAATTCGAAAACCGAGGTTTTCGGTTCGATAACTTAAGTTTTCTAGTGACAACTGTGATTTTCGGTGTTGAGAAATAGAAACTCGAGATTAAAGAAAGAGAAACTCGGGGTTATGTGGTAGATAATCTAGGTTTTCTCTTTGATAACTTAAGTTCTGTTTGAAAACTTAGGTTTTCGATTCAATAACTGTGAGTTTCTGATTATTTGGACATTTGGCCTTCCATAGGCGTCTTATGACCGTAGGTGAATGTGAAGAAAATTTTTTTAAAAAGACGCCTGCAAAACAAAAATCATTTCAAACCTCGCCCACTACAATTAACAATAGTGAACTCGATAGGTATCATAAGGTAAGTGGGTGAGGTTTGAAATAAGTATCATTTGCAGGCGTTAAAAAGCAAATTCAAGTCGACGGTCATAAGTCGTACTTTGAGAGGTTACTACTACTAAACTGAATCATTAATAGACAGTGTATCAGATTAACTATCCTCTTCATCAGGAAACTATTCATGATCAATTTTAGAGTACGACTTCACCTACCAACATAGCCAAATTGCTCGAAACAGACAGGTTCTAATCCTTCTTCTAAGCATGCTTTGGTACAGGCTATACCGCTCACCCCCGCGCCAATAACAGCCACTCTGTCCGTCGACATGATCGAAAAAAGACCTCTGTGATTATCAACGATATGTACCCCTTCGGCTGGCCAGCTGAAGTTTTCAGCAAGGCTGACGTGTCAACACTCTAGTGTACAAAACACTGGTAAATACTGGTAAAACAGCTGTTGTCACAGTGACTCATGCAAATATGTGAATCAGAAATTATCAGTTCATCTCTTAGGTTCGTTCTGCCTTTCTAGATGCAGATGATGAGCTCGGACTATATATATACTGGAGTGGACAGATTTAACACCAGGCAGGTGATTCAAGTCAGGGCAAACATGTACCTTAAATGAAAGACATTTGCCAGATACTAGACACGGGGACTCCCAAATAGCCTAGACCATGGAGACTCCATTCCTATACAGTCAAGCCGTTTTACACAGAAACCACCAATATGACATTAACAGTAGAACTATAGCCCAGCTACAAAAATGAAAATATAAATTACAATGTTTTGTAATGAATATGCGGCATTAAATTTCTTCAATGTATAGCTACGTTTTCTAAGAATTTTATTAATTTGACTGGAGAAAAAATATATATACTGTTTTTACATTTAGTAAATAAAAAAAATACACACAACAGCCAATTCAAACATCACAATTTCTTTTACATTACAAGAAAACTTATTAGGCGGCATATTTTTGTAGATTATACTCTGCCCACGTGTGCAACTGATGAATACAGGTCATGATGCACCATTATGGTTAAAAAAAACTTCGACTTGTTTGTTTCCATCAAAGGTTTGATTAATGTATTTCGCGCAACGACAAATTGTGGTGTTATCCGGCCGTTGAGTGACTGCGGGGAAAATGCGCACATGGAGCGCATGTTGAACTAGGACTTTGAAACTTCTGTCCTCTGGTAGTCTGACATGCAGCACCAACGTGATATTTTATAAACTGATATCTATCTGCCCGTCTAACCGGCAAAATCGACTTAGTTGCCGGACCGAAATGTCCGGCAGTCCGAAATGTCCGGCAGTCAAAAAACGATACTTTATACGTCATTTCCTCCACCAAAAATAATGAAACCCATCATTTAAGTTAAATCTCAGGCTTGGAATCAGTTTTAAACATTCCTTTTCTGAGCCGAGAAGACAAAATTTGTAGCCCAAATCGTAAACCTGTTTCAATTCATGCCATTCAATCTCCGTCAGGAAGATGATACAACGTAGAAAACGGAAGTTAAAAAATAAAAGTTAGCTCCCCTAGCGGAGAGTTGTCCGCCCCTAGGAGAGCTCTCCCATCTAATTCCAGCTGGATTACTATATAGGCTCTGCTCAAGCCATACTCGTCCTCTATTCTCTGTTGTACCTCAACCAGTACACATCAGGAAGGAAGTGTTTATACAACCTGGGTTGTTGTTGTAACGACCCTCAGTATCCTTATACAGTTTGACTTGTGTTTTTCTTTTCTTGTTCAGAGATTCTTTCATTGTCGGAGGAAATTCTTTCATTAGTTATGTCTGACCTTCCGACTTCTAATGCATGTAATTCGTGTGGGAAATGTTGGTCCAGTTTGGACGCCCACACGGTTTGTTTTTCTTGCAAAGAGTTGTGTTATCGGCGTAATTCTTGCGCCGAATGTGTATTATGGGACTCGCTAGCGTGGGGAAATTACGCCCAGGCTAGACGGGCTTACCTTTTGCGGGCGTCTGACGACCCGTCTTTGTCGGAAGTCGACAGACGCTTGTTGGACATTGCTCTGGTAAATGACATGAAAGCTAACGAAGATATTGTTGGAATTCCTTTAAATGTTTCCCATGATCTTAGTGTTCAGAACTCGCCCGCCTCTGTAAATATACCGCCTAGCGGCACAGTTCTGCGTCTAGATAAATCACAGATTTTAGACAGCCTAGCATGTACGGGTTTGGCTATGTCTGCAGCCAAACCAGTTCCTTTGTCTACTTCAACAAAGGCCTCTCGCCCCAAACCTGACCTGCCTGAGCAATCCATTGTTCTCGTCGGACAAAAGAAAGCAGTGGAGTCACATACTATCTCGACCTCTCCACTGTCTATTGGTTTACACTCCGTGACATCTAAACGTAATAAACATCGCCGTGTGTCGGTTTCTCCTTTACGGGTTAAATCAAAACGCAGTTCTAATTCCGTTTCTCGTTATATGGTGGGTCGTTCGGACCTACCTTTGAGTGTCCAAATTGCTGATTTGGGGTCTCCGACTTGTGCTAATGCGGATTCTTCACATCGTCGGTACCATGCTGCTACTCGTCGCTCTCGTACACCACAAAGCCGTTCACGTTCTCGTTCCCCGGTTCAGGTTGTTGTTTCACCGCGACGTTCCATTACACCACATCGCTTGTATTCACATGTGCGTTGTTCTCATTCGCCTGTTCGACGATCTCGTTCTCCGGTTCGTTGTTCTCGTCTACCGGCTGAGTCTAGTACTACATTTCGGCCTTCCCGTTCTTCGGTTCGCCGTTCTCGTACTTCAATCCTACATTCTCCTGCGTCTCCACACCGTTTGCCACGGCTTGCGGTATCGCCTTCTGATCTAGATCGCCACGTTCATCGGTCGCAGACTCCGTTTCTTGATCATGCGGTTGTCCATAACTTGCCTACCTCTCGCCGGAGTCATATCTCTCGTCCGCCTTTGCCGGTTTCGTCGAGTTCAGATGATGATTCTGATGATTCCTCCTTTTCTCAAGAAAAGTCGGAACTTGCGTCTAAGATGGATTTTTCAGATAAAATGGATGCGCTTTTATCATTGCTACCGGATATGCCGCGTGCTTCGATTGTTCTACCATCACGTATGGAAGGTCGGACGGCGGCTTCATCGGCTTTTTCGCCTACGACGGCTACATCTCGTCCTTCGTGTGCGCCATCACCAGCCTGGAAGGATAATTTAGTGAGGTTTGATCGACAATTAGAGGACGACGGCAAATTGCGTAAACCTCGTTTTCGTTCTCAGTTTGACATACATGATAACGTGTTGCCGACAAACCACCTAAACGAGATCAGGATTTGAGTCACATTTCTAAGGTGGCCAGGGTGGCTCCTTTATCGGTCACTTCCAAAGTTATGGAGAATAATTTGGAAATGTTGCAAGAAATACAACGTGCTTCATCTTTCGCAGATTGGTTTCTGTTAGCGGCTTCTCGAATTGCTTTAGATCCTACATCGCTTCGTGCTGATGGGTCGGCTTATTTGTCTCCGGGTCGTGTGGCTTATCTGCGTGGTTTTATGGACACGCTCGTTCAAGCTAACCGTCGAGTCATCGAAGCTAGTTCGTATTCTTATGTTTCACTCGTTCAGGCACAACGGGATTCCTTACTTAAGGTGCTCAAACCGGATGTCCCTTATTTGGTTAAGAATCAATTACTTCATCAACCTTTGGCATCCAAGTTCATCTTCAACAATGCTATTGAGTCTGTTATGCCCTCGGTGCGTGATGAACGGACATCTCGCTTGATTGCTTCTGTAGTTCGTCGTCCGGGCGTCGCCGCGGATCGTAAATCAAGACGAGGGCGTACTTCCTCGTCCACTACCACCCAACAAGAGGGGGCCCCTCGGAGTAATTTTCGTGGTATTGACAGACCTCCACGAGGCCGTGGTCGCCGTTCCTTTCGGGGTAAATCTTCCAAACGAGGGGGACATTCCAACAAATGACTATTCCATTCCCGTTCCTGTTCAACCCGTAGATTTTCAACTTCCTGCCTTCCGCTCATTTACTCATCCGGTTGTGGGCGGGCGTCTGCAAGTTTTCCACGAGAATTGGCGGCTCATCACCGACGACGCCTGGATCATAAGAGTTTTAAAGGAGGGCTTCCTGTTCAACTTTCAGTCATTGCCCAAACTCATCGCTTGGCCTCGTTCCTCTCGTCTGCCGGTTCCTGCAGATCATTTACAGACGCTGCTATCTTCGGTCTCCACGCTCATCGACAAGGGAGCAGTAAGGGAATTACCTCGGACCGAAGACAGTGTGGGTTTGACAAAAGAGATGATTACAATTTCGACATCGTAAACTATCCCTTTCTGGATAGTAATATTCCAGTGGGACCTGCATATGGCGTATACATATCTCGCTTAGTAGCATTTGCTAGATCCTGTGTTAAATGTGATGATTTTAATCAACGTCACAAAACATTGTTGCAGAAACTTATAAAACAGGGCTATTCCACCAAGCGCCTCCACTCAAAGTTTCTCAAATTTGGCGATACATATCGCATGCTGATAGCAAAATACGAACGTAGCGTGCAAGATCTATGGCGCTACGTTTCGTAACTTGTGTCTAATTCCGCTTAACCCGGGGCTAGGGGCCGTATGAACCCATGTACTTCAAGATCCTCATGGTACTCATATGAACAGTCACAATCAAAGCGTGACTGAGATACATCATTCTTTAGATGACGACTTTACAACGAATATTATGGATTAAGAATACTGATCAGCGATACGGATTTGATATTTTTGGAACATCATGATGTCTTGCCGGCATCATTGAAAACTGTTAACCGCTTCTCTCTTGCAGGAAACAAGCCTATGTTTATGTATACTATGATTGTCTTTTTGAATTTGGTGCTAATACTGTTATGTGGAAAATGGAATAGGTCTTTGGATTATGGACGCAGATATTCTCTAATGGACGACGGCTGGATTATGAATGACGGACTAGACGCTTGTAATTTACAGCCACGTGTTTCTGGTTCCAAAGAAGGACTCAGACCAGATGCGAATGGTGATCGATCTAAAGGTTTTGAACAAGCTTCATCTCATCTCTCCACCTCATTTCAAGATGCCTTCTGTGACATCGATTCGGGCCCGCGTACATCTCCAGGATTGGCTGGCCTCAGTCGATCTCCAGGACGCGTATCTTCATATACCAATTCATCCACGTCATCGCCGTTATCTACGCTTCATGATCAACGATCGACGCTTCGAGTGGCAGGTTCTTCCTTTCGGTGTCAACATCGCCCCTTGGTTGTTTACCCGGATCACTACACCGGTTATGGCCTTTCTTCACTTACGAGGAATTCAAATCGAGGTCTACATCGACGATATACTCCTGTGGGCGGCGGACGAGTCTCTCCTCAACGCCCAGGTACGGTTCACGCTACTGGTATTACGTCACCTAGGTTTCATCCCTCATCCTCTCAAGTCAGAGTTAGTTCCGGCGCAGGTGCGCCGTTACATTGGAGCGATATTCGATACTCGGTTACAACTGGTGTACCCTCCGGAGGATCGTTGGGACAAAATTCAACTGCTGGTTCGAAAGTTTTTGTCGTCAACGTCACAGACACGGCAGCGGTGGCAAAGTCTGGTGGGTTTGCTTACTTCCACACAGGGCCTTACTCATTACGGCCGACTCCAAGTGCGGCCGCTACAGTATCATCTGTCTCCTTACCTTCAGACGCCTTCCCTAAACCCGGCGGTTCCGGTGTTGACGTCTCTACATCCACATCTGATTTGGTGGCTCTCTCGCCACAACGTCATGCAAGGAGTTCCATTCCGTTTTCCGGTTCCGGTTCACCACCTTTACACCGATGCTTCGGAGACCGGCTGGGGAGCCCATCTGGACGACTTGGAAGTGTCCGGCAGATGGTCAACTATGGATGCCAGACTTCACATCAACCTTCTGGAGATGAAGGCAGTCATCCTAGCAGTTCAACATTGGAGTCAACGTCTCACGAACTCGTCTCTTCTCATCGCGACGGACAACTCCACGGTCATTACCCACATCAACAAGATGGGTACCACCCGATCGCTATCAACGTTTCGTCTGGTATGGGATCTGTACGATTGGGCTCGCCTTCATCATTGTTATATCCATGCTCGCCATGTTCCCGGTCGTCTCAATGTCTTAGCGGACAGCCTGTCCCGGCCAGACACCGTTCTTCAGACAGAGTGGCAACTTCATCGGGAGGTGTTCCGACAGATTTGCAGCATTTGGGAGTCACATTTGATCGATCTGTTTGCGACAAGGAACAACGCCCAGTTAGCCCTGTTCGTCAGTCCGATTCTGGATCCTCGAGCTTTCGCCATCGACGCTCTGTCTATCAACTGGGACAACTTCCTAGCTTATGCCTACCCACCAATGGCCCTGATTCTGGAAGTTCTTCAAAAGATTTCTCGACACGACTGCATCATTCTGCTCGTAGTGCCGTGGTGGCCTCGTCGACAGTGGTTCCCGATTCTGGTCCCGCTCCTCACTGCTCCACCACGTTGTCTCCCAGTTTGGCCCAGCCTGTTATGTCAACCGCACGGGATTCTCCATCACAACCCACGGTGGCTCAGCCTACACGTCTGCAGACTGTCCAGAATGCACTCTCACTCCAAGGATTTTCAGCAGAGGTTGCACGGACGATGGTTTCAGCCAACCGATCCTCCACATCGCAGCTCTATCAGGCGAAATGGGCCTATTTCGTCTCCTGGTGCCGAGAACATGATGCCGATCCCGACACTGCCTCTGTTTCCCTAGTAGCTGACCTCCTCCTTCACCTTCACCGTGATAAGAAGTTCCAAATCAGCACCATTGAAGGGTATCGATCTGCTCTGGCTAGGGTGTTACGGCTTACTTCGGGTACTGAGATTAGCCTTAATGATAATATCTCTGCGCTAATTCGCGCCTTCGCATTACAGTCGCGTCGTACTCGGCAACTGTTACCGAAATGGGATATCGGTGTGGTTCTGTGTGCTCTGATTCATCCACCTTTTGAACCCTTAGAATCCGCGTCTATTAAAGCTGTGGCTTACAAAACAGCCTTTTTGGCGGCGTTTGCTTTGGCGTCCAGAGTGTCTGAACTTCATGCTCTTGAGAGATCTTCTATGACCTGGAAAGCGGATTGGTCTTGCATTTCTTTTCGGCCCATTCCTGAATTTATCGCCAAAAATGAGTCTGGTCGTCCAGGTCCGTGCGCTCAACGGTCGTACTCCATTCCTGCGTTGTCAGACTTTGTACATGGTCTCGAGGACGATCTTCTACTATGTCCTGTTCGAGCCATCCGCCACTATCTTACTCGTACCGACTCCGTTCGCGGCTCTCGGCGCCTGTTATTTCTGTCTCTTCGCCCATCTGCAAGACGTGACATTACAAAAAATACCATTGCTGCATGGCTGAAGAAAACCATT
>JAVTVY010001520.1:0-32370 GCA_036873755.1 Hanleya hanleyi | reverse complement strand
TGCCAAGAAATTTAATGACGTTATATACTCTAACCCCCTCAGTCAGTCCAGAGGTTGTATCAATAGTGACATCCAGAGATTGTACGAATGAAAATAAAGTCAGCAAAATTCCATACTTGAAGTTCAATCTCGCCATTTTCTGTTGCCTGTTTTGGGGAAATTTCTGTAAGATAAAGACAAAAACTATATAAATATATACTTTTATAAAAAAATTAATAATAATTAATATTATATCGTAACAGCAAGACAGCATTATGCTTCCTTCGTTAACCCCTCGAGTGCAAAAATACTTCTGTTCTTCTTGTAAATAATTTGATCTGAAATAAAGTGCTTTTCTCCTAATTTAGTTGAATTACTTAGCTACACATTATAAGAAGATTGTTCTTTACTTGTATTATTTCTGTATTACCATGGAGAATCGTATATTTATTGAATGAAACACAAATGTGCTGTTAAAAATGATTACATGTGTATGCTGACTGATTTTTTAGTTTTCTAATATTTGTATTATTCTAATATTTGTATTATTAAAAACATTATTTCTATTTACAATAATGAAAGTGAACTATTTTCATGCATAGTGCTTCATATCTGTGCAATTTTCAAAATGTTATGTGCTGACCTGATTGACTCTTATTAATTGTTTTATTTTAGTAAAAAATAAAATGAAATGAAAGTAATATTAATAGAATGGGCAATGTGCATAGATGTATATAATGTAGTTGAATTAATTGATATTTTAATATTAATATCCAACATTATATGATTGATGGCTTATCTTTCTATCTCACAAATAATTATTTAATATCAGTATCTTACTTAAAATTAAAGGAGGGGGGGGGTAAAATCTTTTATTCTACTTTACTACTTTTTTTTGTTCTTCTTTGTGAATGCTTGATAGTTTATCTTTTTATCACACAAATTAATTATTTAGTTAAAATTCAAGAGGGGAGGGGAATAACAAAATTTATTCTACTTTACTACTGTTTGTTTTTTCTTCTTTGTCAAACAAAAATAATGATTTTTTTTATATAATGATTTAGGTAGCTTGTTGTATTTGGTAAAATTTAAGGCTGGAAAGAAAATAATCTATATTGTATTTACTACTTGTTTTCTTGTTTGCAAACATGACCTGAGAAAGCAGTGGAATAGCTTTAATATTTTCTGATTGTAAATTGTTCTGAAAATACCCCCGGAGATCAGAAGAGTAAACTTTAGTAATTCATGGCCTGAGTTGACCAATGGTTGAATAGGTAGAGCTTCTGTTCCAGTCCACTGAACAGCTTGTGGTAGCCTCAGCCAAGCACTAGACAATGCTCCCGATGTCGTTCCACTTCAGTGAGCAGAATACTGTGTGCTTGCTGCCTGGCTGTGTTAGCCTATGCTATAACATACTGTCCTGAGAATGGCTTGTCCTGAGAACGGCATTTTCCTGAGAACGGGAGGTAGCACGTCGGCCCCTAATCTGACCAACAGCAAGTCAGTCAGTCAGTGTGGCTCATACTATTAAGGAATAGGCGAGTGATGCTCTCTTGAATATTCAGGTTTGGGGAAATAAACAGAATTTACACTAGTTAGGTCTTTCCATTACGAATGGAAAGACCTATTGTTATTCTTCGGATTATTATTATTCTTATTTTTATTAGGTCTTTCCATTACAAATGGAAAGACCTATTGATATTCTTCCGATTATTATTATTATTATTATTATACTGTCCAAATTTGTCAGCGGCCTGGCGCCTGGCGTCTTTACGGTTTGTTGTACACGTCTAAGTTTTGTTACAGGTCAACATATGTGTCTGAAGTTTTGCATAACGGTCTTCGTTTTTGACCTTGACCTTGACCTTTTTAGTTTTAGGCTTTTTAAGAGAAAATTCATTTTGCGATTATTGACCAAACGTTTAAGGGAACATAGCTGGAATTTAGAATGTAAATGTCAGACAAGCAGTTTTCGAGTTCTCTCCGCTGGTGCTGTTTTCCTTGTTAGCGATGTACAGTCAAAACTAAAGAACATATCTGAAAGAAAGTTACTGGTTGGTAACTCTTGGTAGGTATTACGCCACTATTTCTAAGAACTCTGGCGTTGAATGTATGTGGATATTGAAAAACTCAAATGTCTTACGGAAGAACTGGATGCTAAAGGTCACATACCGTATAGACATGTATCCACATGGGATTTCTCGACTCTGTATACTACAATACCTCATCAGGACCTTATTGACCATCTACGTTGATTAATAGTATCTGTGTTAAAAAAAACTGATCGTAGATATATTAATGTCGGATGTCGTAAAGCATTTTTTAGCTCTACTTAATACAAGAGATATCATTCATAGGATGTTTCTTTGTTTATAGAGTTGTTTGAATTTCTCATTGATAATATCTATGTGAAATTTGGCAACACAGTATATCAGCAGCATATAGGTATTCCAATGGGTACTGATTGTGCACTCTTGTTGGCTGACCTATATCGGTTCTCTTATGAATATGACTATATGCAGACGCTTTCTAAAACCGATCCATTCAAAGCCCGTTCCTTCTCATTCACCAAACGCTCTTCTATATACGATCTTCTCGCTGTGGATAATCGCTATATAAATGACGCTGTGAAGGACTGCGCTCTGACGGGTTGATCATAGCCACAGGCCCGCAAAACAAGAGTTTTGGGGGGTGTGGACGGTGGTATACGGGTGAAGTGTCGAAATATGGGGTCTCTATATATAACCCCACACTTTATATAAATCCACATCAAGGTGTGAAACGGACTTTGGGTGGATCAAGAAATAAATGGTTTACCGCCAAGCAAAATACATCAGCATATTCTACAAGTATCACTTTCTATATTCCCGTCGTCAAATTAGTAAATTTGTGCATTTTTTACCTTTGCCGGGCGATTCAAAATCCAACGTAACTGTCCGTCCATCTAGGAACAGTTAGATTATGGCGGGCTTCGTTCTCAATCCTGATTGGTCAGTCGCGACAGCTGATCAGTGCGTGACCTCTCTTGCCAGAGGCGTGTCGCGACTGACCAATCAGAATTGAGAACGAAGCCCGCCTTAATCTAACTGTTCCTAGATGGACGGACAGTTACGTTGGATTTTGAATCGCCCGGCAAAGGTAAAAAATTGCACAAATTTACAAATTTGACGACGGGAATAAAGTGATACTTGTAGAATATGCTGATGTATTTTATTTGGCGGTAAACCGTTTATTTCTCGATTCACCCAAAGTCCGTTTCACACCTTGATGTGGATTTATATAAAGCATGGGGTTATATATAGAGACCCCATATTTCGACACTTCACCCTAATACTACCCCCCAAAACTGTTGTTTTAAGGGCCTGTGATCATAGCCCTTCGATATTTAGTCGATTTTGGTTTGATTGGGGCAGATAAATCATAATCTCATCAATTTTAATGCGCTGCTGATTAATATGTAAGTCTACTCATGAAATCACAGCTAAAATATATCTACATACATGCACAATTGTAGATTTCCCAGCGCCTAGAATCGTTCTCTGAGAGCGTTTGAGTGACAGCTGCATGTCACAGCAGTATGGAACTTCTTCGTGTGCTAATTAATTTCCTTCGTGTAATCTTAACCCCGCCCTCCCCTACAGTGAGGGCAACAAAAAATCGCTAAACTTACTGACATGGTCACCGAAAAGTCTACAAAATAAGAGCGGTCGGCCAAGGAAGGCTCCGAGATATGATAAATTCATTTTACGTCGCCCAGACGGGGTGATATGGGATTCGATTTGGTTTCTTTCGCCACATTTTTGGCGAGAAAATGTTGTCCACATTCTCGCCACAAAATATGGCGATAGACACCAAATCTCATCCCGTATTACCCCGCAAGGGCGACGAATAACTAATATTATTCTATTCTTACATTACTTACTGCAATATAGTATGAGCGAATACCTATCCATCACACCTCCAAAGGTTGATCCTCATTACTCTATTAAAGCGACAAACATGCACATACCGCATCGCTCTTCCAAGAAATGAATATTCTTCCTATGTTTATATTTAATGACCATTGTAATCTATTATTCTTTCATAAAATTATTCACCTCTCTGCATTCCTTCACTGGGTGAAATGTACTGGTTTCCAAAAATGCGGATTCTTGGCGGAAACCAGTTGGAAACTGTAACACCCCATTTCCAGCCTGTTTCCGCAATGCGGAAACCAGTGGAAACAGGTGTTTTGGTTTCCGCCAAGAATCCGGTGAACGGAAACTGGACAGAAACCTGTTGTTAAATTTCCGCTCAGATTACGCTTCAGCGGAAACGGGTGGGAAACTGATGTTAGTTTCCGCTCTGTTTCAAATGCATCGGAAATGGACTGTAAACTGGTACTGGAGTTTCCGACCTGTTTCCGCTCGAGCAGAAACAGCTTGGAAACCAACGCGAGTTTCCCCCATGTTTCGAATCCAGCGGAAATAGACTGGAAACTGCTATTCAACTTTCCAGTCGGTTTCCGCTTGAGCAGAAACAGATCGGAAACTGACCTAGGTTTCCGCCAAGATTCCGGTACATGGAAACTGGACAAAAACCTGTTGTTAAATTTCCGCCCAGATTCCGCTCCAGCGGAAACTGGTCAGAAACTGATGTCAGTTTCCGCTCTGTTTCCAATGCAGCAGAAATGGACTGGAAACTGGTATTGAAGTTTCCAACCTGCTTGTGAAATGGCTCAGATACCAACGTGAGTTTCCGCTCTGTTTCAAATCCAGCGGAAATGGACCGGAAACTGCTATTAAATAGGTTCATTTATAGTGTTGAGAATTAATTGTCGCTTAATAGACATGATATATGATATTCACTAATTTCTCTTTAATCAACCAAATTTACATAATTAGTGCAGCTGCCTGTGCAGCTGGTCATTCTGTCGACGACTAAAACCGGAAGCCCAATGTACGACGCTTCTGATTGGCTCATCTATTGTATTCAACCAATCAACAGGATTATAACATCGCAAAACCGGAAACAGGCCATGTTATGCAGTGTATAGATTCCGTTACCGTATGAATCCATATAAATAGAGGTAAATCTTCGTCCATATTCCCCCCCCCCCCCAATTTAACACACCCCAGCCCCACCCACACACTTGCCTATATATTGTGGCCGCCAGTCTTTAATGTATGACAATTTGCAATTCCCCATGAATATATTTAAAATAGTTGCAATTTTTCAAGAATAATCGTGTACGTGGCTGATAAATTTGGAGCACCCTATAGGCCTATATGCGAATAACATTCGTTGTTGTAGTTTGGGAGTCTTCTGAAATTAATGGGCAGGGGTTTTAAAAATGCCTTCTTGTAGACTGGATCCAGCCCCTGTTTCATAATGTATTTTAAACGGGAAACAAGAGAAAGTAACTCTGCCTATTAGGAAATGCTTGAAACAGGGACTGGACGGAACGTCACAAGGGAGCTAACTTTACAAGAAAAAATGCAATTGTCACCAATGAAAACTCCGTATTCTGACCCCGCCCCCAACTCAAAGGATTTGATTGGTTCGTTCATATACGCACGCTGGAAGCAATGCGTTCATGTGACGTACGTCAACAATGAGAATGACGTTACTACCATGACCTCAACAATGGGAATGACGTTACTGCATTTTACAAATGGCTGCCTATTTCTTTTTCGTATGTGACGATCTTGTTCATCAAACTGTGTCATATTAGAAGATACCAAGCGGAAAAGAGTCGAAGTACGATACCAGGAATGATTTGGACCAGGTAAGCATCGCAAAATTATCTCACATTCCTCGGTGAGGAGAAAACTGAGCATTTATACCCTTGGGCATAAACGTGAGAAAATTATGTTGAAAACTGGGCTCCCCGTGATGGTTTTAGGTGGGTACATTACATTGTGCCGATCATCATCAAGCTCTATTCTGGTCAAATATTCTGTACGTATTTACAAATGGTATACACAGCCACACTGTATAGCACAATGATGCACTGCAAACACATTTGAAGACATTTTTAAAAATCCATTTGGCACTGAATTTCTCTTAAAAAGAAGGCCTCTATATGGTGATTATTCAATCAAACTTTGCACCCATATCAGGCTCAAATTTTGACCCTGAACATTCTAAATAAAGGAAAAATTACAGACATAAGTTTATAGCGTCCTAGGCTTTGGATTATGGATTATGAGAGGAAATAAATTTCTGTTTTGGTATCATTCCCTCTTACAACATGCTAAACAAGAACGGGGAACAATTCTTCAGCAGTCCATGAATTGATCAACTGGGGTACAGATTAGCCACATATATGCAACTCAGTGTATGTAACCACCACTGAGTTGCACATCCTTACTAGGGCAAGCATCAGTAGCGTCATTTTCTTCGTGCCCAAACATGAGAAAATGTACAATTGACTATGGCATTTAACGGGTTGTAAACATGTCAAATATACTTCTCTCCCCCGACACAAAGTATCTGGCTCATTCCTGCAGCGCAAGTACACGTAAATAGCACCAAACCATGTCACTATCTTCCTATCACGCTCAAATGTTGAAAATGGCCTAACTACAACAAACGCTCCAATGCGCATGCACCGCTTCAAAGCGGAAATATAAAAACCACTTTACGATATGTCGTAAAGAAGAAGGCGTCATCAGCTAGTGGGCGGGGCCTAACGCACGTGGTCAAGCTCCATCTCCGTTACCCCAGCAGCTGATGACGCCTTATTTACGAAATATCGTAAAGTGTTTGTGTTATTAGCGGTGCATGCGCATTGCAGTGTTTGTTGGACTTGACTGCCATTTTCAACATTTGAGCGTGATAGGAAGATAGAGACATGGTTTGGTGCTATTTACATGTACTTGTACTGCAGGAATGAGCCAGATACTTTGTGTCGGGGGAGAGAAGTATATTTTACATGTTTACAACCCGTTAAATGCCATAGTCAATTGTACATTTTCTCTTGTTTGGTCACAAAGAAAATGACGCTACTGATGCTTGCCCTAGTAAGGATGTGCAACTCAGTGGTGGTTACAGATATGCTACAAGTTTGGACTGGTGCCCAATATTCTTTACGAATTGATTTCAGTACTCATACATCAAAATATACCAGGAATACATACTGGGATGTCCATGGAAATACATAAATGTCCATGGAAACTTTTCAGTGAATATGAGAATGTGTCGTGCACTTCTTTTGTTGGCAGTTGGATTATTAGACTGTTTATCGTAACTTAAACAGGTTGGGGAAAATACCTTGATCGGGGTAATGGTATTATACCTTGATCAAGGTATTAGCCTATTCCCCAATCGTGGTATAGGCTATGTCAACTTCAGTTTTTATATGTTTATGGAAAATGTGGACATTCACAAACATGCCGGACTGCATGAATCTTTCAACAACATTCATTGCTTCATTATTCCATGATTTTCACGGCAACGTATTGCTTCGTTTTATGCGACTAATCATTCAAATTAGCCACTTAAATATTTCAAAAATGAAACATGGCTTCAAATGACATTCGGTGAAATTTATTCTGCAAAATGAAAAAAAAAACATTGGGTGGCATTACTTTCCACAGCTGTCCTGCAAATCAGTAGCTTTTCTTGTTGCCGTGAATTTCAGGTATACCTGCAATTCTGTCATATTTGTATTCCTGTACTGGAGGTTAAATATTTTCATCTATTTCCTGATAACCAGCTACAGTGTGATGTAGCTAATTTCCATCCTTCTGTCCATCCCACCCATGCTGTGATAACCATCTGGGCAGCCATCTTTAATTTATGCGAAATCATTAATGATCTCTATCTCTGATACCGTTTGAGTGCTCGATGTAAAATTTGGTATATATCATCGATGCATCAATAGACTTACGACAAATGACAGTTCTGGCGTTTCTGATTGGGCGGAAACCTTGGTGGCCGTCTTTAATTTATGCAAAATCTTTAATAATGTATATCTTTGATACCATTTCAGTGTTCTATATGAAACTTGGTATACAGCATCCATGTATCAAGAGACTTGCAATGAATAACCACATCAGTTTCTCTGAGTGGTGGGAAGGATGGGCGGCCATCTTTAATTCATGCCAAATCATTAATGATCTCTATCTCTGATAATTTTCAAATGCTCGATGTAAAATTTGGTATAGACTTATGTAATGAATACCGGTTTCTCTGATTGGACGGAAACATTCAAGGCCATTTCTAATGGCAAAATTTTTCATAATGTGTATATTTGTCACTTGACTGCTTGGTGTTCCTGAAGTCTTGCTTCAAATTGAATACATTATGAATGACTGGCGCCCAGAGCCGAGGGGTTTTCAGATGCGCAGCTTCGTATTTTGATATTATAGCTAAAGATACTTATGTGTATCCCAAATGGGAGATCTCCTTGTATCCCAAATGGGATATTATTGTCAAAGACTTTGGGCTGGAATATCTAAAAGATATGATGTATGCAATATATGCAAATAGTAAATTATTCTTTAGACTTTAGAATTATTCCATAATCTCTGATCTTGTCAGAATATATTTTTTAATACCGGTATGTAGCTTGCCTCCTGCATAATTTGGCCTCGTGTAGTGAAAGTAAAATGTATGTGACACATGTGTAATGTTAATTTCAGATGATCCTAGTCGGCTCCATGAACTGTTCCATGTTTCACTGGTGCAGCAGTGCCATTACAGCTCATGCATCCGTTAACATCACTGGGTAAACCGATATTGATGAGTATTTTTTTTTTCATTTTCTTAATCTTTCTGGTTTAATTATTTATTGAAAAGAAAGTTGAAATTTACCAGTGTGGAATAGGCCCATGGTCATGTATAAAGTTTTGAGCAGTTTGTAAAGCAGGCTAGGATTCCAGGAACACAACACAGCTTATAAACACTGCTGACAGAGTGTTGTTGGTATTCATTTCCTATACTGTTGATATTGGTCGTCACATACAGTTGCCATTGATGATTGGAGATCATGTCAGATGATCACTCTCAGGCTTGCCATGTTTATATGTGGTAGATTATCTGCACAACATACATGAACGTATATTCCTTTTTTCATTTCGTATTTTAGGAATGTGGTGGAGAAATGAAGAGGTGGTACATCCATGGAGTGTTTTTCAGCCAGGTATTACTGACAGACTGATGCTACAAGCATGGCAAGTAACATTTATATATGTAAATTCAAAACCTGCTAAACATTTGTATTGGACATCTCTATTTTTGCGTCTTTAATAGAAAAGAAAACACTAGCAGAAATCAGACGAATGATACCCAGTCAGGTGTCCTTTCAATGAGAAAAAAACACAGGATGACTCTTTTCCTTTGCAAAAGGTCACTGGCATATAAAACAGAAAATCACTGAAATGTTCGTGTCCGGTCTATATCTGTGAACATTTTCTATCCACAGTTGCAATTTTTTGTGAGTGGATACGCTAGTTGGAGACGATGTGTCACGTACCAAAATTGAGGTCGAGGTCAGAGGTCAAAGGTCACTGTTGCCTAAAATCAGGAAATCATTGAT
Organism: Hanleya hanleyi; assembly: GCA_036873755.1. Lineage (NCBI taxonomy): Eukaryota > Metazoa > Mollusca > Polyplacophora > Lepidopleurida > Hanleyidae > Hanleya > Hanleya hanleyi. The sequence continues at coordinate 22,868 of JAVTVY010001520.1, read as the reverse complement.
CATTGACATTTTTCTGTCTACAGTTCTAATTTTTGTTGAGTGGATTAGGGGGGGATGATATGTTGCATACAAAATGTAGGTCGAGGTCAGAGGTCAAAGGTCAGTGCTCCAAGTGAAGTGAAAATGATTACTTGGACTTCAGTGAACACGGGAAAATATTACAAAGTGAAAGGACCACTAGAAATATCAATCTCGAATCCAGAGTCATTCGGTCCTGTTCTTCCTACAGACTCTGGTTGCACGGTCAGCATTACAGCTTCCCATTGGATAATGCACGAACACATAGAACGTGGAACATAACGTAGACGTATCTGTGGAGATCCTGCATGTGACCCGACGTCACACAGGTCTTAGGGACACGTTTGAGAAATGACGTCGTCTGTTTGTATTGTTGCGATTAATTTTCAATTATGAGTCAAGGTCAAGGTCGAAGGTCATAGGTCACTGACCCCAAAATCAGGAAATTATTAAAAATAACTGTTTTTTTGTGTCAGTAGATACATGAGGGGGACACGATGTGTCACATACCAAAATGTAGGTCACTCTCACCCCCAAAATCATGAAATTGTTAAAAATCATGATGTTTTTTGTGTTCATTGATACACATCCTCGCGAGCCAGTGTATCGATCGATCTGATCGATACACTGGCTTAGTTAGTTACCGATATGAGTTCTGGATATATCTTGTCATTTGCAGAGCTTTATTAGAAGCCTAGGCCTGACAGCAAGAATATGATATCAACTTTCCCATCCACTTCCTCATGAATTACCAGTATTGCATAGCCTGGCCTTATAGACCATTTCGATTTAGTTTTCACTCTGACTAACCTTAATAAAACTTTTGATTTTTACAGAATGTTGTTGAGAAGTACAGAATAAGACGAGCAAGTAACATTCCCCTTGGTGATCCTGACATCTGTTTACCCTGATAGACCAATAAGCGAAGAGAGGCGCTATAAAGATGTTATCCTGCAGGTGCCAGTTGCTCCAAGTGAAGTGAAAATGATTACTTGGACTTCAGTGAACACGGGAAAATATTACAAAGTGAAAGGACCACTAGAAATATCAATCTCGAATCCAGAGTCATCCGGTCCTGTTCTCCCTACAGACTCTGGTTGCACGGTCAGCATTACAGCTTCCCATTGGATAATGCACAAACGCATAGAACGTGGAACATAACGTAGACGTATCTGTGGAGATCCTGCATGTGACCCGACGTCACACAGGTCTTAGGGACGCGTTTGAGATGTGACATCTGTTTGCATTGTTGCGATTAATTTTCAATTATGACGTTATGTCGGTGTTGTTGTTGTTTGACATTTCGCAAAGGATCACGGGACCAAGAATCTTGGCAAATCGAACGACCGTGTTACCAGGGGTCAGATGAAGTGCGACCATTTTTTCTGCGACGGAAGTGACCCCTGGTGGCGAGGTTGTAGAAATATGAAACTGGAATAACCTACGAACAGAGATGGATTACATGTACATGTGTATATTGAATTGCAGTTGTGTATACAATTACAGTGGTTTACCTGCAATTCTTTGCTACAGTGCAAAACCAGTAATACTGTAGCAATCTTAGTAACTAAAAAAATCTTTCTGATCAGCTGTGTAATGAGATAGGTCTGTCACCCAGATCTTGTACGTCTACTATTTACCCCGCCTTCAGCAAGTTTGTTCTTGATACATGTATGTCCTACATGTAAACTGTGGCAACAAAGCTTAAGGGTACCACCGTTTCATGTTACATCCATGTTGCGTTTGATGGACTGAAAATAACACTTGTTCATGGACTGTTTTATTAAAGTATTTGGTTTAATGTGTTTACATTAGAGTAGAATGGCGCCAGAATCATCCATTGTTAACTTGTTGGTTTGACATCTTATTCTCCAATGCACTGATATTTCAGGATCAAAGAACTGTATACCAATCTGAATGAAATATATATTGAACATTTTACCACTGACTTTTCTTTTGTATAAACTAACATAAGTTGAATATAATAATCTTCCGTTAGTTTCCACTCCAGTTCCGCCTGTAATCCAGTTAATTTTTTATGCATAAAAGGGCACGGAAACTGGATAGAAACCCGCTCTGTTTCTATTGCGGAAACCAAGAGAGTGTTACAGTTTTCAACCAGTTTCAATCCTGTTTCCGGCCCACTTTCCACATAATTTCCGCTGCGGAATCTTGGCGGAAACAGCTTGGGAACTGTAACTCGCCCACTATTCCGCACCTCCGGAATCCTGGGTTACGCTCAGTTTCCGCTTAGCTTGCTCCATGGTTTCCGCCCAGTTTCTGTCTTGTTTCTGTCCAGTTTACAATTTGGAAACTTAGTCGGAAAGTAGGCGGAAACTGGTTGGAAACCTTTTAAGGACGGTCTGTTTCCAACCTGTTTCCGCTTATTTTCCGCACAGCTGTATTTGGATTTTTCATATTTCCAGCCAGTTTCCGCGCTGTTTCCAGTGTGGAAACCAGCAGAGTGTTACAGTTTCCAACCGGTTTCAATCCTGTTTCCGGCCCAGATTCCGCATAATTTCCGCTGCGGAATCTTGGCGGAAACAGCTTGGAAACTGTAACACGTCCACTATTCCGCACCTCCGGAATCCTGGGTTCCGCTCAGTTTCCGCTTGGCATGCTCCATGGTTTCCGCCCAGTTTCTGTCTTGTTTCTGTCCAGTTTACAATTTGGAAACTTAGTCGGAAAGTAGGCGGAAACTGGTTGGAAACCTTTTAAGGACGGTCTGTTTCCAACCTGTTTCCGCTTATTTTCCGCACAGCTGTATTTGGATTTTTCATATTTCCAGCCAGTTTCCGCGCTGTTTCCAGTGCGGAAACCAGCAGAGTGTTACAGTTTCCAACCGGTTTCAATCCTGTTTCCGGCCCAGATTCCGCATAATTTCCGCTGCGGAATCTTGGCGGAAACAGCTTGGAAACTGTAACACGTCCACTATTCCGCACCTCCGGAATCCTGGGTTCCGCTCAGTTTCCGCTTGGCATGCTCCATGGTTTCCGCCCAGTTTCTGTCTTGTTTCTGTCCAGTTTACAATTTGGAAACTTAGTCGGAAAGTAGGCGGAAACTGGTTGGAAACCTTTTAAGGACGGTCTGTTTCCAACCTGTTTCCGCTTATTTTCCGCACAGCTGTATTTGGATTTTTCATATTTCCAGCCAGTTTCCGCGCTGTTTCCAGTGCGGAAACCAGCAGAGTGTTACAGTTTCCAACCGGTTTCAATCCTGTTTCCGGCCCAGATTCCGCATAATTTCCGCTGCGGAATCTTGGCGGAAACAGCTTGGAAAGTGTAACACGTTCACTATTCCGCACCTCCGGAATCCTGGGTTCCGCTCAGTTTCCGCTTGGGGTGCTCCATGGTTTCCGTGCAGTTTCCATCTTGTATCTGTCCAGTTTACAATTTGGAAACTATGCGGAAACTGAGCGGAAACTGGATGGAATCCGGTTGTTTCCACCCAGTTTCCGCCCTGTTTCCGAATTCGGAAACTGGCACATTTCACCCAGTGCTTCCTACTTTGTATCGCCACTATTTCGTGAGACAATCAGCAATACATCAGTATCCATCCCGTAATTCTCATATACTCACAACTAATATTCCACACTGTTAGAGGAACACCCTGCCTACTGATCTCAAAGCAAGACCCTCAGAATCACTATTTAAGAGGGAAATTACTAGATATCTTATGCATCAATTTTATTTTTGTAATGATTACATTTTTTCCAAGTTGCCAAGGAGTCTTTATAGCCTTGGCAATTTAAGTAACTATACTTCTAATTGAATATCATGCTAGTTCCAGTATACTTCTTGTATATGTGTCACTGTATAATTTGCTGTCTTTATTCATCGATAAATCTCTCATATTTTATCAATCTTAATAAATTAATATCCTATCAATGCTCCCCAATCGTATATGTCGTTATTTATGATTTTACTGATTTCAATTGGATTTGGTGTTCAGAGCGCCCATGGCATGAATATTTAATAGTCTTATGACATCACGGCTGCATTTTAACTACTTTACTTGCAGACGTGGAGGGGGTATAGGGTCAGCGTATCCGCGTTAACCCAATGTTTATGCCAAGGACCAGTCCATATTTCCACCCCGCTTTATGCTCTCAATCTGGCGGGAGAGCGGCAACACCAAAATATATCACATCAGCGTGGCGCCTGGTTCGACTGAGCCATCGAAAAAGCCCCTTTACCATTATGTTCTCTTCAAATCACCATGAAGTGTTCTCGGGATTGGTCAACACTCGCGTTAGTGCAAGCCGGTTAGATCCCACAAGCGACACATCCAAACAGGGGAGCAGATAGGATATAATTTTAATTAGACTGATATTTTACTCTCGCTGTTCTACTTAACATTATTATTATTATGGATAAAACAAGCCCTTCGGGGTTTACTCCCGCCTCGATAAAATTGTCAAATATCTATGTCCACATATTTATAAATTTATATCTGGTGACTAAACAGATACACGCATCCATATTTATGCCTATATGTCAACGTAATTTCGGCAATTTACGCCTTTTCAAAAACGCCTGGCACATTAATATATATATTGGACTATGATCAGGTATATACTATATAGTTCTCACAAGAAATAGCTATGTATGTGGAATCCATAGGAGGAGGAGAGGGAGCAACAACTGCAAGACCTGTATCCAATTGTTAACAAACCTTCTGCCCTGCTACGGGCAATGAGATATCAGCCGCTAGTAATATTGCTGGCAGGTTACATGCACGACATATTCCACGGCTTTTTTCATTTCGTAGGCAGATATATTGACGATTGTCTCCAAGAAGACCGATTAGAACAAGGCACAAAAAGTGGCACTCACAATGAAAAATCGACAGATCTGGTCCCCATCGTCCTCTTACCATGCTGCATAAAAACGAACTGAACTTCTAGATAACCTCCCGGTATGCGAAATAATCATCAATATAGCCAGACTGGAGACGGCCAACGATGAGAGAAATGTAATTGTGGAAATTGCAGCTCAACTTCATACTTCACGTTATTATACCTATCTATTGCAACGTCAGCACTTAATAGGTTATTTCAGTTGAGGATCTAAGCTTTTCCGATAAAATTTAACTCGGTAAAAAGTAATTTTCTAAAGATTAAAAAAGTTGTTACTCACCACCGCCACGACCTGTTGCTGGTCTGTATTTTAACCTCAACCTTCAATGATCAAATAACTTGAGAGAGCTAGATCAACCGTCGTTATATTGAAGAGCGCAAACTGTGTTATACAACAAACTTAAGTACAAGTGAAATCTACTTGAAAGTTATTTCACAATAGTGGGGCCTCGGTTAGTCATCTATTATCTATATCCTGACCCAGATAATTCAGGCATATTCGTGAAGAATTCTATGAAAAATTCCATCATCCGGCCATACGAGGTTCAGTCATATCTAGTTCAGTGCAGTCATAAACTGCACTGAACTAGATAAACTAGTTTCAAGAAATCCCATACACTGGAGCGCTATTCAAAGTTTGTTCAATGTGTGTCTCATGGAGTTAGGTGCCCAATTGTCTATTTAGCGTAGATTCGCAAATGTGTTTACCTAGTCGAGATGGCAGAGAAGACAATATATTGTCTAACTAGCACTTTGATAATCTCATCTAAATTGCATAGATTCGCACTTCACGGAGAGTTAATATATTGTCTATTTAGCGTAGATTCGCAAATCTGTTTTACCTCGACGAAACTGCAGGGGAGGCAATATATTGTCTAATTAGCACTTTCATAATCTCATCTAAATTGCATAGATTCGCACGTCAGGGAGAGTTAATATATTGTCTATTTAGCGTAGATTCGCAAATGTGTTTAACTTCGGCGAAATTTCAGAGAAGACAATATATTGTCTAATTAGCACTTTGATAATCTCATCTAAATTGCATAGATTCGCACTTCACGGAAAGTTAATATATTGTCTATTTAGCGTAGATTCGCAAATGTGTTTACCTAGTCGAGATGGCAGAGAAGACAATATATTGTCTAATTAGCACTTTGATAATCTCATCTAAATTGCATAGATTCGCATTGCATGGTAAGGTAATATATCGTCTATTTAGCGTAGATTCGCAGATCGATTTGTCATTCACTTTATTGTCACATCAGGGAGAGTTAATATATTGTCAGTTTAGCGTAGATTCGCGAATGTGTTTACCTCGTCGAGATGGCAGAGAAGACAATATATTGTCTAATTAGCACTTTGATAATCTCATCTAAATTGCATAGATTCGCACTTCACAGAGAGTTACTATATTGTCTATTTAGCGTAGATTCGCAAATGTGTTTACCTCGTCGAGATGGCAGAGAAGACAATATATTGTCGAATTAGCACTTTGATAATCTTATCTAAATTGCATAGATTCGCACTTCAGGAAGAGTTAATATATTGTCAATTTAGCGTAGATTCGCAAATGTGTTTACCTCGTCGAGATGGCAGAGAACACAATATATTGTCTAATTAGCACTTTGATAATCTCATCCAAATTGCATAGATTCGCACTTCATGGAGAGTTAATATATTGTCTATTTAGCGTAGATTTGCAAATCTGTTTTACCTCGGGGAGACTGCAGGGGAGGCAATATATTGTCTAGTTAGCACTTTGATAATCTTATTTAAATTGCATAGATTCGCACTTCACGGAGAGTTAATATATTGTCTATTTAGCGTAGATTCGCAAATATGTTTACCTAGTCGAGATGGCAGAGAAGACAATATATTGTCTAATTAGCACTTTGATAATCTCATCTAAATTGCATAGATTCGCACTTCATGGAGAGTTAATATATTGTCTATTTAGCGTAGATTCGCAAATCTGTTTTACTTCGACGAAACTGCAGGGGAGGCAATATATTGTCTAATTAGCACTTTGATAATCTCATCTAAATTGCATAGATTCGCACGTCAGGGAGAGTTAATATATTGTCTATTTAGCGTAGATTCGCAAATGTGTTTAACTTCGGCGAAATTTCAGAGAAGACAATATATTGTCTAATTAGCACTTTGATAATCTCATCTAAATTGCATAGATTCGCACTTCACAGAGAGTTAATATATTGTCAATTTAGCGTAGATTCGCAAATGTGTTTACCTCGTCGAGATTGCAGAGAAGACAATATATTGCCTAATTAGCACTTTGATAATCTCATCTAAATTGCATAGATTCGCACTGCATGGTAAGGTAATATATCGTCTATTTAACGTAGATTCGCAGATCGATTTGTCATTCACTTTATTGTCACATCAGGGAGAGTTAATATATTGTCAGTTTAGCGTAGATTCGCATATGTATTTACCTCGTCGAGATGGCAGAGAAGACAATATATTGTCTAATTAGCACTTTGATAATCTCATCTAAATTGCATAGATTCGCACTTCAAGGAGAGTTAATATATTGTCTATTTAGCGTAGATTCGCAAATGTGTTTACCTCGTCGAGATGGCAGAGAAGACAATATATTGTCCAATTAGCACTTTGATAATCTCATATAAATTGCATAGATTCGCACTTCAGGGAGAGTTAATATATTGTCTATTTAGCGTAGATTCGCAAATCTGTTTTACCTCGGGGAGACTGCAGGGGAGGCAATATATTGTCTAATTAGCACTTTGATAATCTCATCTAAATTGCACAGATTTGCACTTCACGGAGAGTTAATATATTGTCTATTTAGCGTAGATTCGCAAATCTAGTCGAGATGGCAGAGAAGACAATATATTGTCTAATTAGCACTTTGATAATCTCATCTAAGTTGCATAGATTCTCACTTCACGGAAAGTTAATATATTGTCTATTTAGCGTAGATTCGCAAATGTGTTTACCTAGTCGAGATGGCAGAGAAGACAATATATTGTCTAATTAGCACTTTGATAATCTCATCCAAATTGCATAGATTCGCACTGCACGGAAAGTTAATATATTGTCTATTTAGCGTAGATTCGCAAATGTGTTTACCTAGTCGAGATGGCAGAGATGACAATATATTGTCTAATTAGCACTTTGATAATCTCAGCTAAATTGCATAGATTCGCACTCCGTGGTAAGGTAATATATCGTCTATTTAGCGTAGATTCGCAGATCGATTTGTCATTCACTTTATTGTCACATCAGGGAGAGTTAATATATTGTCAGTTTAGCGTAGATTCGCAAATGTGTTTACCTCGTGGGGATGGCAGAGAAGTCAATATATTGTCTAATTAGCACTTTGATAATCTCATCTAAATTGCATAGATTCGCACTTCGGGGAGAGTTAATATATTGTCAATTTAGCGTAGATTCGCCAATGTGTTTACCTAGTCGAGATGGCAGAGAAGACAATATATTGTCTAATTAGCACTTTGATAATCTCATCTAAATTGCATAGATTCGCACTTCAGGGAGAGTTAATATATTGTCAATTTAGCGTAGATTCGCAAATGTGTTTACCTAGTCGAGATGGCAGAGAAGACAATATATTGTCTAATTAGCACTTTGATAATCTCATCTAAATTGCATAGATTCGCACGTCAGGGAGAGTTAATATATTGTCTATTTAGCGTAGATTCGCAAATGTGTTTACCTAGTCGAGATGGCAGAGAAGACAATATATTGTCTAATTAGCACTTTGATAATCTCATCTAAATTGCATAGATTCGCACTTTGCGGAAAGTTAATATATTGTCTATTTAGCGTAGATTCGCAAATGTGTTTAACTTCGGCGAAATTTCAGAGAAGACAATATATTGTCTAATTAGCACTTTGATAATCTCAACTAAATTGCATAGATTCGCACTTCACGGAAAGTTAATATATTGTCTATTTAGCGTAGATTCGCAAATGTATTTACCTAGTCGAGATGGCAGAGAAGACAATATATTGTCTAATTAGCACTTTGATCATCTCATCTAAATTGCATAGATTCGCACTTGACGGAAAGTTAATATATTGTCTATTTAGCGTAGATTCGCAAATGTGTTTACCTAGTCGAGATGGCAGAGAAGACAATATATTGTCTAATTAGCACTTTGATAATCTCATCTAAATTGCATAGATTCGCCCTGCATGGTAAGGTAATATATCGTCTATTTAGCGTAGATTCGCAGATCGATTTGTCATTCACTTTATTGTCACATCAGGGAGAGTTAATATATTGTCAGTTTAGCGTAGATTCGCAAATGTGTTTACCTCGTCGAGATGGCAGAGAAGACAATATATTGTCTAATTAGCACTTTGATCATCTCATCTAAATTGCATAGATTCGCACTTCACAGAGAGTTAATATATTGTCTATTTAGCGTAGATTCGCAAATCTGTTTTACCTCGACGAAACTGCAGGGGAGGCAATATATTGTCTAATTAGCACTTTGATAATCTCATCTAAATTGCATAGATTCGCACTTCAGGGAGAGTTAATATATTGTCAATATAGGGTAGATTCGCAGATGTGTTTACCTCGTCAAGATGGCAGAGAAGAGTGAGTGAGTGAGTGGGTGAATAGGGTTTATTGTCACATCAGGGAGAGTTAATATATTGTCAATTTAGCGTAGATTCGCAAATGTGTTTACCTCGTGGGGATGGCAGAGAAGACAATATATTGTCTAATTAGCACTTTGATAATCTCATCTAAATTGCATAGATTCGCACTTCAGGGAGAGTTAATATATTGTCAATTTAGCGTAGATTCGCAAATGTGTTTACCTCGTCGAGATGGCAGAGAAGACAATATATTGTCTAATTAGCACTTTGATAATCTCATCTAAATTGCATAGATTCGCACTTCATGGAGAGTTAATATATTGTCTATTTAGCGTAGATTCGCAAATCTGTTTTACCTCGGGGAGACTGCAGGGGAGGCAATATATTGTCTAATTAGCACTTTGATAATCTCATCTAAATTGCATAGATTTGCACTTCACGGAGAGTTAATATATTGTCTATTTAGCGTAGATTCGCAAATGTGTTTACCTAGTCGAGATGGCAGAGAAGACAATATATTGTCTAATTAGCACTTTGATAATCTCATCCAAATTGCATAGATTCCCACTGCACGGAAAGTTAATATATTGTCTATTTAGCGTAGATTCGCAAATGTGTTTACCTAGTCGAGATGGCAGAGATGACAATATATTGTCTAATTAGCACTTTGATAATCTCATCTAAATTGCATAGATTCGCACTGCGTGGTAAGGTAATATATCGTCTATTTAGCGTAGATTCGCAGATCGATTTGTCATTCACTTTATTGTCACATCAGGGAGAGTTAATATATTGTCAGTTTAGCGTAGATTCGCAAATGTGTTTACCTCGTCGAGATGGCAGAGAAGACAATATATTGTCTAATTAGCACTTTGATAATCTCATCTAAATTGCATAGATTCGCACTTCACAGAGAGTTAATATATTGTCTATTTAGCGTAGATTCGCAAATCTGTTTACCTCGTCGAGATGGCAGAGAAGACAATATATTGTCTAATTAGCACTTTGATGATCTCATCTAAATTGCATAGATTCGCACTTCAGGGAGAGGTAATATATTGTCAATTTAGGGTAGATTCGCAGATGTGTTTACCTCTTCAAGATGGCAGAGAAGAGTGAGTGAGTGAGTGGGTGAATAGGGTTTATTGTCACATCAGGGAGAGATAATATATTGTCAATTTAGCGTAGATTCGCAAATATGTTTACCTCGTGGGGATGGCAGAGAAGTCAATATATTGTCTAATTAGCACTTTGATAATCTCATCTAAATTGCATAGATTCGCACTTCAGGGAGAGTTAATATATTGTCAATTTAGCGTAGATTCGCAAATGTGTTTACCTCGTCGAGATGGCAGAGAAGACAATATATTGTCTAATTAGCACTTTGATAATCTCATCTAAATTGCATAGATTCGCACTTCATGGAGAGTTAATATATTGTCTATTTAGCGTAGATTCGCAAATCTGTTTTACCTCGGGAGACTGCAGGGGAGGCAATATATTGTCTAATTAGCACTTTGATAATCTCATCTAAATTGCATAGATTCGCACTTCAGGGAAAGTTAATATATTGTCTATTTAGCGTAGATTCGCAAATGTGTTTACCTCGTCGAGATTGCAGAGAAGACAATATATTGTATAATTAGCATTTTGATAGTCTCATCTAAATTGCATAGATTCGCACTTCAAGGAGAGTTAATATATTGTCTATTTAGCGTAGATTCGCAAATGTGTTTGCCTCGTCGAGATGGCAGAGAAGACAATATATTGTCTAAATTAGCACTTTGATAATCTCATCTAAATTGCATAGATTCGCACTTCAGGGAGAGTTAATATATTGTCAATTTAGCGTAGATTCGCAGATGTGCTTACCTCGTCAAGATGGCAGAGAAGAGTGAGTGAGTGAGTGGGTGAATACGGTTTATTGTCACATCAGGGAGAGTTGATATATTGTCAATTTAGCGTAGATTCGCAAATCTGTTTTACCTCGGGGAGACTGCAGGGGAGGCAATATATTGTCTAATTAGCAGTTTGATAATCTCATCTAACTTGCATAGATTCGCACTTCATGGAGAGTTAATATATTGTCTATTTAGCGTAGATTCGCAAATGTGTTTACCTAGTCGAGATGGCAGAGAAGACAATATATTGTCTAATTTGCACTTTGATAATCTCATCTAAATTGCATAGATTCGCACTTCATGGAGAGTTAATATATTGTCTATTTAGCGTAGATTCCCAAATCTGTTTTACCTCGACGAAACTGCAGGGGAGGCAACATATTGTCTAATTAGCACTTTGATAATCTCATCTAAATTGCATAGATTCGCACGTCAGGGAGAGTTAATACATTGTCTATTTAGCGTAGATTCGCAGATGTGTTTAACTTCGGCGAAATTTCAGAGAAGACAATATATTGTCTAATTACCACTTTGATAATCTCATCTAAATTGCATAGATTCGCACTTCACGGAAAGTTAATATATTGCCTATTTAGCGTAGATTCGCAAATGTGTTTACCTAGTCGAGATGGCAGAGAAGACAATATATTGTCTAATTAGCACTTTGATAATCTCATCTAAATTGCATAGATTCGCATTGCATGGTAAGGTAATATATCGTCTATTTAGCGTAGATTCGCAGATCGATTTGTCATTCACTTTATTGTCACATCAGGGAGAGTTAATATATTGTCAGTTTAGCGTAGATTCGCAAATGTGTTTACCTCGTGGAGATGGCAGAGAAGACAATATATTGTCTAATTAGCACTTTGATAATCTCATCTAAATTGCATAGATTCGCACTTCACAGAGAGTTAATATATTGTCTATTTAGCGTAGATTCGCAAATGTGTTTACCTCGTCGAGATGGCAGAGAAGACAATATATTGTCGAATTAGCACTTTGATAATCTTATCTAAATTGCATAGATTCGGACTTCAGGGAAAGTTAATATATTGTCTATTTAGCGTAGATTCGCAGTTGCGTTTTTCTGCACAGTGCCAACAGAGGGTGTTGGCACTTGTGGGAAGTTGATGCTGGGTCGACATCGGGCATTACAGACTAGTCTTTTGTGTTAAATGCCGTCATTTACATCTGACGACGATACAGCTCACCAATCTCCAATGTACGAGTTGTCACAGCGAAACAGCTCACCAATTACCAGTATACGAGTTGTCAGAGCATTTCCAGCTCTCTAGATTTGTATCTAATACCGCTTATGCCGGTGCTAGGGGCCGTGTGGTCATATCATCCAAGTTGCCACATGAACAGGTACAATAGAAGCGTACCTGAGATACAACACATATCACGAATCGTTAGATTCTTGGTATGTGCTTTAGAATAGGTTAACCAGAAGACTATTCTGTGAAGTCATGTGACGCAGTCAGTATGTCGGCACCTCTTCCCACTTCCCTTATATGTGTTGTAATTTCACCGACTTTTAGGTTACAAACTCAGAATTGGGAATTGATATCGGGAGAATGATTTCAGGGAAATTACTTTTTTCAAGTTAGCGTAGATTAAAACGATTAGATCTCGGCAACTGGTTTCTATGCATGAGAGATAATATATTGTGTAAATAGCATTTTATGTAATTATCATCTAAATTGCATAGATTCGCGCTTCCTGGAAAGATAATATATCGTGTAATTGGCGTAGATTCCCACTCTGATCTTGTTCTCGTCGATTCCTGGGAGAATTAATATCTTCATTTTAGCCTAGATTCTCAACTTATGGCATGGTAAGTTAATATATTGTGTATTTGACGTAGATTCGCAAATACATTTTATTCATAGACATTTTTTGTTGAATTGTAAGCAATATATTGTGTAATTAGAGCATTGATAATGTAATGTAAATTGCAAATATCCGCAATTCAAGAAGACTTAATATACTTTCTATTTAACATATATTCACAAAGCGGTTTAACCCTGTCAATCATGCTTCATTCTCTATTGTTGAACCCAGAAATGATATGTTGTGAATATAACAATAATATTATCTATGCGGCAGTAAATCTTTAACAAGTAAATTGAATGTGGATATCCCCTGTTTGTTGAACCTAGAAATGCTATATTGTTCCAATCACTATAAAACCATTAAGTGAACAATTCTCGTGAGAACCAAATGGCATTTGACGCTAGGGATTGCGTTCAAATGATAAAAGGTCGACACTAATTTGATGATATTCCGTGCAGATTTTAGCAACTATCTCCCTAAAAAAATAACTATATAGTCATCTGTGAGTGCATCCAAGGGGTGGTTTGAAAATTTGCAGTGCTATCGCGAGAGGCGGTGAATGGCCTCTCGGACTTACAGAAATGGTAATGGCAATGTCGCTCATGACAATGCTTCACTTTTGACTGTTGAACCGAGAAATGGCATATTGTTACCATAACAACAATACTAAGAAAGGGCGTTAATCACGAAAGCTAAAAACCTGGACTCTCTCTGGTATATTGTTTAACCATAATCTTTGCTCCATGCTACATCTAATGCTACATTGTTATCTTCGCAATGAATATATCATGTCATAAGTACATCACCTTCTTCTACAAAAATGATATTAGATACCGGTGCATTGCGTTTACGTGATAAAATCATATAATTATATCTTTACGATTTTTCACGTCAATATTAGCTTGTCCTTGAATACGGCTTAAATTATGTCAGAGTGACCTCTGTACAATTACAAGCGTCTAGTCCGTCATTCATAATCCAGCCGTCGTCCATTAGAGAATATCCGCGTCCATAATCCGAAGACCTATTCCATTTTCCATATAACAGTGTTAGCACCAAATTCAAAAAGACAATCATAGTATACATAAACATAGGCTTGTTTCCTGCAAGAGAGAAGCGGTCAACAGTTTTCAATGATGCCGGCAAGACATCATGATGTTCCAAAAATATCAAATCCGTATTGCTGATCAGTATTCTTAATCCGTAATATTCGTTTTAGAGTCGTTATCCAAAAAAGATGTATCTCAGTCACGCTTTGATTGTGACTGTTCATATGAGCACCATGAGGATATTGAAGTACATGTGTTCATACGGCCCCTAGCCCCGGGTTAAGCGGAATTAGACACAAGTTACGAAACGTAGCGCCATAGATCTTGCACGATACGTTCGTATTTTGCTATCAGCATGCGATATGTATCGCCAAATTTGAGAAACTTTGAGTGGAGGCGCTTGGTGGAATAGCCCTGTTTTATAAGTTTCTGCAACAATGTTTTGTGACGTTGATTAAAATCATCACATTCAACACAGGATCTAGCAAATGCTACTAAGCGAGATATGTATACGCCATATGCAGGTCCCACTGGAATATTACTATCCAGATAGGGATAGTTTACGATGTCGAAATTGTAATCATCTCTTTTGTCATAAAGTCGACGAGAGAGAATGCCCGCTTCATTTTTGTAGAGATAGAGATCTAAATAAGATGTGCCTGTAGGGCTATCTGTAGTTTCCTTCAAATCCAGTGAAGGTGGATATATATCCTTCACTGCTTCATTTATATAGCGATTATCCACAGCGAGAAGATCGTCTATATAGCGTTTGGTGAATGAGAAGGAACGGGCTTTTGAATGGATCGGTTTTTGAAAGCGCCTGCATATAGTCATATTCATAAGAGAACAGATACAGGTCGGCCAACAGGGGTGCACAATTAGTACCCATTGGAATACCTATATGCTGCTGATATATTGTGTTGCCAAATTTCACATAGATATTTTTAATGAGAAATTCAAGCAACTCTATAAACAAAGAAACATCCCATGAATGATATCTCTTGTATGTAGTCGAGCTAAAGAATGCTTTATGGCTTCCGACATTAATATATCTACGATCAGTTTTCTTGAACACAGATACTATTAATGAACTTATACGGTCAATAAGGTCCTGATGAGGGATTGTAGTATAGAGAGTCGAGAAATCCCATGTGGATACATGTCTGTACGGTATGGGGCCTTTAGCATCAAGTTCTTCCGTGAGACATTTTGAGTTTTTCAATATCCACATACATTCAACGCCAGAGTTCTTAGAAATAGTGGCGCAATACCTTTCCCAAAATGCTTTTACCTCCTGAAGGGCCCTCGTCAATAGGGTTGAAAGAAGCTTGGTGGTGCAGCTTCTAGAACCAGCTATGAATCTAGCTTTGTATGGTGATTTATGCATTTTGGGAGTCCAGTATATCTTTGGTATGTCGTTATGATTGGTTGGAAGACAAATACCTCTTTCCCTGAGAAACTTTTTGTGATTGTTAAATAAATCTTCCAGAGTAAATGCAGTTTGGGAGTAAGTAGACGTGTTTGATGAAGATATGTCTACACTCAATTCTTTAACCAGCACCTGGTAATAGTAATATTTACATATGAATATTATATTATTCGGAGCTTTGTCTGCTGGTACTATGACGAATTTACTCTGGAGATTTGCTAGAACTTCTTGCGAATTGAGGTTTCTCAGTACTTGTTTTGCTTGGGGAAGATAGCAAAATACGAACGTAGCGTGCAAGATCTATGGCGCTACGTTTCGTAACTTGTGTCTAATTCCGCTTAACCCGGGGCTAGGGGCCGTATGAACCCATGTACTGCAAGATCCTCATGGTGCTCATATGAACAGTCACAATCAAAGCGTGACTGAGATACATCATTTTTAGATGACGACTCTATAACGAATATTATGGATTAAGAATACTGATCAGCGATACGGATTTGATATTTTTGGAACATCATGATGTCTTGCCGGCATCATTGAAAACTGTTGACCGCTTCTCTCTTGCAGGAAACAAGCCTATGTTTATGTATACTATGATTGTCTTTTTGAATTTGGTGCTAATACTGTTATGTGGAAAATGGAATAGGTCTTTGGATTATGGACGCGGATATTCTCTAATGGACGACGGCTGGATTATGAATGACGGACTAGACGCTTGTAATTTCTGTCAATATGGCGGATTGTTTCAAGGACCTTGTTCTTGGTGAGGTCCAGCCAATCAGCGAGTACTGTAGGTTCAACTTTTTCTCGCTTAGACCAATCAATAACGTACTGTTCTAATGCAGAGAGGACTATCTTCTGGTCGGCCTTCAGATTTATTCTTCTCGGCTCTCTATATTTAGGTCCTTTCATCAGGAGTAATTTCAGATCTTTATCACTCACCACATCAAGGTCACCAGTCACAATATGTTTGCATGGTGTATAGATAAAGTTCGACAATTCACAATCACAACTATAGCCTCCTGACGTGTATAAGTTCCAGTCAAATTCCTTGACAGCATTGGAGTAATTGAATATTTTGGTGGCTATAGATTTAGTGTACTTATATGAAATGCAAGGAGGTTCTGTGAACCCTTACCATATTGAAACAACAGCTCTCCCCTTCCCAATTTTCAACAGATTCCTTTGTCTATGTGCTGAGAATTCTGTAAATATTCTCTATCAAGAGCAATGGCCAGGGTATGTATACCCTTTATCATTCTCCCAGAACCACTTATCTGTAAATATGATTACACTAGCTATATTCTCGCAGGTTTGCTACAATTTTATGGTCGGCAACCCAGCCCAGTTAAGAGCTTAATCCGCATATGGAGAAAGAATCAAAGAGATAAGAGTAAACTGGTTGAAGGCCTGTTACATCATTTTATCTCTAAACATCCTGCTTACTACATGCATCCATGATTAGAATGTACACAGTGAGGTATAACATTTCTTCTGCAGTAGCTGGTAGGCATATTAACATTATCATTTTTATATACATTGCAATTTAGGTAAACCAAGATGGAAAATCAGGGGAATTCCGTGATATTATATCTGAGATTGAGTTCACTGAGATTGTATACATTCTTACTTTGAAAAGAAATGACTGCATATATGAATGCATTTGTAGATCAGTATCACTGATTTATAATGTACATATGTTATGTTTCAGGTACACTATAGATGGACTTACGCATTTGTCTACTTTAGTTCCATAATGGTGTTTGTACCCGGCTCCAAGTGGGCGTTTTGTACAATAAATTCTGATTCTGACAACTTGCTAGAGTCATCTATACCACTGGCCTCCGTTATTACTGTTAAAAGAAATCACATGGAAATGATATGCCAATCTACTTCTATTTAAGTCTGGACGACGTGGAAATGTGGGAAATTTAAATTCAGTTGCCACAGTGCTATTTAGACAATATATTGTGAAGCCGGCGTGTGAAATTGAATCTGCGAATCTACGCTAAATAGACAATATATTAAGTATCCAGGAGGTGCGAATCGATGCAATTTAGATGCGATTATCAAAGTGCTAATTAGACAATATATTGTTTCTTTCTGGGGAACAAGAGCTCCAAGTCCCAGCTGCGCACATATGTATATAGTCTACATTTCATGCAAATCATTCGTGTATTTCGAAAAGAAAAACGCCGACATTCTCAGTATGAGCAAACTGAGAAGAATGGAATGTGCTCGCGTGAAGCTTTCTCGCGATGACAGATTAAGGATAGAGATATTCAGCGTTTGACATCATGTTACATTGTACGTCACAGGTTATGTTGACTTTGGTCCATGGAAGATGAGCGTTATCCGCTTTAATAAGTATCGGCGACCCCAGTGGGTTAAAACTTGTCATTGACGTCACGGACAAGTCGAACGATATTCTCGCTCACCCTAATCAGTCGACGTACTCGTGTGAGGGAGGATAGTTGAATCGATGCAGGGGGCATATTGCGGTCGGTGGATTTGTTCGGGGGGAAACAGAATATATTGTATCATTAGCATCTCGTTCTAAATAGCAAAGTATCCTAGAAAATATCTGCAAATTAGCAGCTTTGCTAATTAGATTCTAAATAGATGCGAGAGAATATAAGCCAATCGCGCACCTTAATGGTCTCATGGCTGAAATTCGAGACAAGTTTTAGTGGGATGTTTGCGGTTCGTGTTTGTCCTGTCCAGGATAACAAAACAGAAATACGGCACAAAATATTCTCCGTATTATGTTTTAGGTCATGTATTGCTATGTATTTCTATACCCCAGACATTCGCTACCGGTATATATGTAATAGCTCGATTCAAAAGAGCGCATTTTCAGGTAATTGCTCAGGATTATACAAGTACGTACCCCAGGCCCTGCGCTCATTTAATCAATGGAAGGATCTACGTCCCTAATGTCCTTATGTCTACAACAACATACCATATTTGTTCAGCCCCTGTCAATCATTTGCCTATCTGATCACAATGGTCTGAAGTTTTTTCACACAAAAAAATCGTTCACTTGGCGACCCAGTTACGAGGCACACATTGGAATATAGAAACATTGAACGATGGAAACTATTTCTGATTTTATTGTGCACTTGAACGTATTAAATTGAACAAATCGATCAGATATCTCGCCTAGTAGCATATTTGTTATATCCTGTATTAAATTTGACGAATTTGATCAGCCTCATAAAACAGTATTGCACAGATTTATAAAGCAGGGCTATACCACCATGCACCTCTACTCAAAGTTTCTCAAATTTGACGACACGTATCACATGCTGAGAGCAAAATACGAGCGTAGCGTACAAGATGTATGGCGTTACGTTTCGTAACTTGTGTCTAAGTTCGCATAACCCGAGGCTAAGGGGCCGTATGAACCCATGTACTTCAAGATCCTCATGGTGTTCATATGAGCAGTCACAATCAAAGCGTGACTGAAATACATCATTTTACAACGAAAATCATACGGATTAAAAATACTGATCAGCGATAAGGATTTGATATTTTCGGAACATCGTGTTGTCTTACCGACATCATTGAAACCTGTTGCAAATCCTGTTATATGGAATATGAAATAGGTCTTTGGATTATTGATGCGAATATTCTTTGGTGGACCGACGGCTGAATAATGAAGGCGGACCTGACACCTTTCGACTATCACGATTCGCTGTTCAAGTTTATAAGACATGGATAGTATTTGCTTAGGATCTCACAATGTGTCTAATCCAGACTGCAATGAATCCAGTTAGATAAATTCAGCTAAATTCAGTTGTTTGGATCATTTTTAGGTCATAAAAAAATGTCAAATTCTTGCATTTCACCGGTGTTGACCACTGCAGGAGTGATACGGTCATAGCATTTGATATTATTTATATTATTCTGTAGAAATGCAAGGATGCATTCGTATATGCAATGTTACATTTCTACCTTTGTCGGTAACTTTGATGAACAGATTCGTTCTGCAAAAATATTATTAACTCCACCTCGATAATCCTGAATATTGCTATTCTGGTAATGAAATATTTTCGTGACCGACTGTTCCAAACTGCCCACAGCGGTTAGAAGAACCATTGCATGTTTTCATCGACGTTGACTTTGTGCAATAGTTTATCCATGACCCGATCACAGCTTCCGTGGCCGCGCAGTAGATCCAATATTCAACTACCATCGGTGAGCCTGGCGTCTTTGTGTGAGTATCGTGAATTAAATTTATAGTTAATATAACACTCAAATAGATGTATTGCGAAAGCTAAACAATAGCAAATATAACGAACCGGCTGAATATAACGAACCGGCTGATACAAATTCTCGGGTAAAGAGGCTGTCCCTGGCCAGAGGGGGAGAGATTTCCCTGCCTCCACACAAAAGGGGGGGGGGCTGGGATTGAATACGCCAGCTTGCGCTTACGTATCGGCTCAGTAAGCAGGTTGTTGCTGTTGATGGCAAAAATGTTCAGTGTCATAACAGGATGGAGACAGTGTATTGTTCACGGTGAGAAGTAAGCTATTCGTCTCTTGGTACACTCCGTTCTTTAGACGTTGCGAGTGTAACAGTATGTATGTTGGTAGTATATTTCATCGGAAAACACATCTTCACAAGTCCAGGTACATCCTAAACTTTCCGCAGAGGGTTTACCTGGACAATTTTGGTGATTCGAATGAGCTCTTGAGTCGATGCCTCTATCATACAATCTCGTACATTGTTTTGAATTAGCATGTCTGGAGCCTGCGGTTTTCGCTTTTGCTTTCGATGTCGATTTCCGCCTGTTCCGCGATGAAATTCAACCTGTCACATCTCATACCTCGCAGCGGATTGGCCTAATTAGCTAGCTTAGCGCGTTCGCTGATTAGTTTGAATTAGAGGAAACCCCGTGATCCATTTATATCCAGAACTCGTATGACTAACTGACCAAGCCAGTGTATCGATCCTAACAGATCGATCAATACACTGGTTCGCGAGGATGCGGAAAACACAGATAACAAAGTTTTCTACACATGCAGTTGATATCGGTGAGGGCGGAACGGCAAACCACGTGCGTACTTCATATAGTAGGTGACAAACAACGTGATGTAGGACTTTGGGGTTGAGACTTGGACATGTGAATGGTATTTATTCAGGCCTATTAATAGTCGTACTTTACGAGTAGGACGAGAAAATCTAATTGTGACATATACCTCACACTGGAGGTATGCAAATAGCATGGGCAACATTATATAAGGTGCAACAGTTATATACTGTGGATATTACTGTGAGTTCTGCTGTTTATCGTGGTCGAATACCAGGGAATTCGGAAAGCAAACAAAAACCAGTATTGCTATTTTAGACTACATTCTACTACTGCATCTATCTTCCACCATTCTCCGATCGTGACACGTTAAATATATAATATATATATATATATATATATATAAATACTTGGACCAATTTCTGGAAAACCTTTCTAAACAACCACTGGATTGTAGCGAAAATAACACTCCCAAATTCAATTTACCATCTAAACATAAAAACGCACTTAATAGGCTACGAAATAATCATGATATAATCATTAAAGAAGCAGACAAAGGCGGCGCCGTTGTCATAATGGATGTAGATTACTATCGTGATAAAATTCAAAACATGCTTCTGGAGGAGAATTATACCAAGTTACCTGAAAATCAGGATAAACAAATTTTCTCTACACTAGAATCTCTAGTACAAACATATAATGGGATTTTATCAGCACAGGAGAAGGAATATATCACAAAATTCTAATTCAAGACTAGCAATTTTTACGGCCTACCTAAAATTCATAAATCTGAGATAATAAAAAATGCAGTTAGAGATCAAAATTCAGAATATATTTCGATCCTAAAACCAGATGACCTGACATTCAGGCCCATTGTAGCTTGGCCAGTTTGTCCCTCACACAGGCTGAGTAATCTGGTTGACATACTTCTAAAACCCTATACACAACACATTCCAAGTTATGTAAGAGATGACTTAGATTTTCTTACTCATTTGCCAGATGACATCTCACCAGATACAATTCTAGTTAGTTTTGATGTAACGGCACTTTATACGAACATTCCACATGAACTCGGGTTGGAAGCAATACGATATTGGATTGAAAAGTATCCAGAGACATTAGATCAAAGATTTAGTAAAAATTTTGTACTGCACAGTATACGTTTTATCTTACTGAACAATACCTTTCATTTTAATGATCATTTTTTTCTGCAGGTGCTGGGCACGGCGATGGGAACCAAAATGGCACCCACATACGCAACCCTTTGCCTGGCATTTTTAGAACAAAAACTATACAGACTAATAGATGAAAAGTATGGCCAGGAATTTGGCTTATATTTCCAAACACAATGGAAAAGATATTTGGATGATTGCTTTCTTCTCTGGAAAGAATCAACAGATGACATTCACAATATCCATAGCCTTCTTCAATCACTTCATCTAAAAATTCACTATAGAAACTAGTTCAACGAGTCTGCCCTTCCTAGACATCCTTTTGAGAAAAGAAGGCAACAAACTTATTACCGACATCTTTCACAACCAACTGACACAAAACAGTACTTGCACTTCACTAGCAACCATCCTAGACACGCCAAAATACACATCCCTCACAATCTAGCTAGGAGGGTTTGCACCATTGTCACACAACCACAACTGAGAGATAGTCGATTAAAAGAACTTGAAATAGACTTAACACAAAGAGGATTTCCCAAACAAGTTATTAGGACAGGCATAGAAAAGGCGAGATCACATGACATTGTCTTTTTGAGAACTCCCAAAACTAAACTCCCTGAAAACACCATGACATTCGTCACAACACATAACCCACACAATCCGTCCGTCTTTTCAACCATTAATCAAAATTTAAATGTCTTGCTTCAAAGTCCGAAAATGAATGATGTACTTCAGAATGTTCGTCTCATCCAAAGTTTCCGACAAGCACCTAGTATCAAAAAAATGTTAACTAGAGCGAAATTCAGGGAACATTCTAACCCACCCGTAGTGAAACAAGCGCTGGATGAGCGCAAAGACCTCCGTCGAGGCAACAGGGTCCGTAGCGTAATACATCACTGAATAACATACGGCCGGATGCCAAGCTCAATTTTGCATTTGTTGGACGTTAGCTTCAT